>PVJO010007699.1:6877-80238 GCA_004026905.1 Hystrix cristata
GCTATTCCTCTGCTGGGTATCTTCCCAGAAGAATTAAAATCATCATATCACAGTGATATATGCACAACCATGTTCATAGCAGCACAATTTGTAATAGCTAAGTCTTGGAAACAACCTAAATGCCCAACAACTGATGAATGGCTAAAAAAGATGTTGTTTTTCTACACAATGGAGTACTACACCGCCATAAAAAAGGATAAAAAAATGAAATTATTTTGCACAAATATGCATTATTAAATGAAAGAAACAAAGATATATGTCAACATACGATGTGATCCCAAGTATACGGCATTCTAGAAAAGGCAAAATTAGAGGAGGAACAGAAACATCAGTGATTTCCCTAGTTGGGAGGAAAGGATGACTAGGCAGAACACAGAGCACTTTTAAGGTAGTGTAACTACTTTGCTTGTACTACCATGGTGGATTCTCATCTCTACTCATTTGTCCAAACCCACAGAATTTATAATACCAAGAGTGAACCTTAATGTACACTATGAAATTTGGCTGAAGCGGCATGTCTGTGTAGGTTCATCATTTGAAACAGTTGTACAGTGGGGTCAGATGTTGATAGTGCATGGGTATGCATGGGTAGAGTCAGGTGTTAGTCTGAGAAATTTTAATATCTTCAGCTCAATTTCTCTACGAACCTAAAATTGCCCTAAAATATGTGACCAGGATGACTATAAGAAAATCTTGTAAAATAAAAAGTGAAATGTACAAATTTAGGAAATAGATTTAAAGCAGCAAAAAAGAAAAGAAAAATACCATACTCCCACCAATCTAAGATAATCACTATTCACACTTTATTTATATTTCCATATTTAAACATTTTCATCTTATCTTTACACAGCTCATCTTCAAGTTTCTCCAGATGTCTCCAAAATGTTTTTTTCCCAAAATTTTAAAAAGTAAACCAGATGCAATCTCTTTGTTATGCAACTTGAAATTTTATTATCTAGCATAAGAGTTTTGCTTTTGCTCCCAAAGACATTTATTTGTTGAATAGATTCTGTCCTGCAGAAGATCCTAACTTGTACATTTTTTCTTTTTCAGGGTTGTCTAACTAAATTATCTTTAAGGATAGAAATGTTCCATAAGTATGCTACATAGTCAGAATTCTCTGGACCCATGTGGCTGTTGAATACTTGAAATGCTAGTTTGACCAATTCAATTTTATTTTAACTGTAATTCAAATTAAAATTTAAGTTCAATTTGAATTTAAATAGTCACCACATATAGCTAGTGGCTGCTGTATTGAACAGCATAGATTTAGTTACTACCTCATGATCATTTTAAACTTATTATCATATCACTATAAGTCCTGTGAGCTGGAAAAGGTCAAATTAGTCTAAATACTTGATTGATTCAAGCTGAACAAATTTGTCTAGAACACTTCCTACAATTGCATATTGTTTTTTATGAAGGGACACTTATCTGCCTGATCCGCCATCACTGATGCTAAGATTGAGCACAGGGCAAGGATGGTGAGACCTGTACGCCTCCATTGCATAGTCCTGATATCCTCTTGAGCATAGAAAGCAACCGGTGAGGTAGTTAGAATGGAGCTAAACAAAAGTTCAGTTCTTCAAAAATACTTTCTGGGTTTTTCTCATAACACCCAATTAATAATTCTTTCACACATTTATTTTCCAAAGGCTGCAGAACAATAATTTTATTTGGTGACCCAAGATTTCTCACATGAACAAAGAACAGTGCTTAGTTCTTCTCCTATCATTGCCAGTTTTTAAAGGAAGGTATTTTAATAACCACCTCAAATGGTAAAACATTTTTTCTGACTTTCTCTTTCATGAATATCATGAAGAAATTATTTTTATTAATTAAGAATTTGGGGATCAGAGGTGTAGCTCACTAGTAGAGAACATTCTAGAATGTGCCAGGCCCTGAACTTAATCTCCAATACCAAAAAATGAACTTGTTATCTTCACTTCATGCTGGCTTGTGATGTTATCTTTTAAAATGAGAGTCTGACTTTAGTTTAGAGCCCTCCTGGGAAGGTACATCATGGGTTTGTGGAGACCATGTTTGAGAGCCAATGAGATATAACCTCGTGTCTCCACTGATATCACTTTTGTAGTGATCCAGTGTCAAACTGACTCCTGAAACTTGTTTCTAGTTTTAGGCATCTGGATAAAGCAGTATTTAGAGAAAGTCAGCCTTCCCCGACACTGACATAGTCTTAACTGTTTTGAAGAACAGGAATACAAGCAGTGGGCACAAATGCTTAATTTTCAGGGCCATATCTTTCCCAGCACAACCAAGTGCTGACCTGATAGAAAGCAAAACATCCCAGACGGGCCATGTCACACATGCTCCTCCATTCACTAGTATGTCCTATGGCTAGAGTTTGTGACACAAACTTAAACACAGAGGAGGCAACAGAAACACAGAGTTAAGTTTTGAGATATGAGGTAAGGAACTATAATTTGTAAGGAATTTGGCCTCAAACTGATAATTATACCAAATGTAACTCTAGCAATACAGGAAGGTCCTAAAATGGAACGGCAGGATTTAATGGAGAGTTGCATGACAAGGAGCACACTTATACTCCAGGATGTATAGACCAAAAGATGATAGCTTGCTATTTTATAGTTTATAGTGAGCCCTTCTGTATTTCGGAATATGATTAGTTTGTTGGCGATAGATTCTCCTTACCAGTCTCACAGTATTGCAATTGTGTACTAAAGATAAGACAAGTTCTGGGAGTTTACATGGCACGTGTTAGACTTGTCAGGATTGAATTTAGCAGTGAGTGGTTTGCACGCTTTAATCTTTCACAGTGCACAACATGGTTATAATGTTTAACTTCAGGTGTTAATTTGACTGGATGGAGGTATACTCAGATAGTTAGTAAAGCAATTTTTTCTGGTTGTATCTTTGAGGATTTTTCCAAAAGAGATTGGCACTTCATCAGTGGACTGAGTAAGGATCAGCCAGTGTGTGTGAGTGCTATTCAAAGTGCTGAGGGAATGGATAGAACCAAAAAAGACGATGAGTTGTCATTTCTTCTTCCTGGAGCCAAACCACCCTTCCTCTCTTGCCCTTGGACATGAGAACTACAGGATCTCTGGTCTTTGGACTCCAGAGCTTGAAACAGAGGTCCCTCAGGCCCCCAGATTCTTAAGCCTTTGGCCTCAAACTGATAATTATACCATTAACTTTCCTGGTTCTCAGGCCTTAGGTTGAGCTATGCTGTTGGCTTCCATGCTTATTACCATATTGCTCAGTTTCCATTGTCCTCTGAGACAGTTCCCCTAATAAATGTAATCCATCCACCCACCTATCTCGCCATCCATCCATCCATCCATCCATTTATCCATCTATCTTTTGGTCCTATATCTCTGAAAGACCCTGAAAAACACAGTGATAGGAGAGATTTCTGATATTTCTGAATTGTTTTATTGTTAACGAAGCACAACCATGCAAAATATTTGACTTGTTATTCACAGAAATCTAGGAAATAATATTTACTGTATCCTGATTTTCAGTGAGGAAACTGAGGCTTAGAGGAATAATTTTCTAATGTAGAAAAAGCCTAGATTTACTCATCTTCTAAGTGGCTGTGTTGAGAATTAAAACCTCTCTAACACTTTAGTCATTAACTCATTTAATAATGATTTATTAAACATAATTCGTCAAGCCATCTCTTTGGCACAGGTCACGGTGCAGCAAAAGATCTAAACAATTGTCATTTTCCTCAGGGAAATTATAACCTGGCTCCGAGTCCGTCCTTTATACAATGTTCTGTAAAAGCATTTCATAATACACCTCCATCTCATCACATTCTCACTGCCTTTTCTCCCAAATGTGATAACTGCCCTTCTTCTTGCATTTCTTTTGTCAGTAAATATTTATTCAGTGACTCTTAAAAGAACCTGGAAGAGTTTTCATTTTTTTCTAAGCACTTAGCCCACCACATTGAATCAGTCTACATTTTCTCATACGTCGGTCTCTATTTCCATGACAGTACTGCTTCCATAGATGAAAGACTTATTTTCTGACTGAATTACTACCAGTATCTCTGTATGGGCATCTCTGTCTTTAATCCATGATTGATGCTTCACATGGTTGCCATAGTGCTTTTTGTAAAACGTATATCTAGTCTTTCAAGCTTTTGCTTTCAAAGGCTCTCACTACATTCAAGATTTTTTAAAGTCCAAACTTCTTATCAAGGGCTTTCATGGTCTGGCTTCTGCATAATTGTACTGTTTCTCGTCCCCAGAGCAACCTGTGATCCACAGTGAGTCTCAACACTGTACTGGTTTAAAATATGTGTAGTTCTCAAATACGGGATGATCCAGGGGCAGCCTTTCCCCACTTCAGTTCTCTGTACCACCCCACCAACCTCATTCCAGTGTGCTTTAGGTAGCATGATGATGTAATTTATTGTCCAAACTGGACAAAAGCAGAAGTGTTCCCTTTTCCGTAATTTCAGTAAAGAATACTGCTGTATTTCTTATACTTGACTACCAATTATAAAATCATACAGATGAAATATCTTAATAGCCATAGTTTCTAACAAAGCTATAATTGTATTATCCTAGAGAGCTATACATCTACATCCCCTAGTTTGAATATTCTCTAAAGAAAGAGATTTCATGTATATGTTTCATAAAGTACCCTCTGTAGAGAGATTTTCATCACTAATCCTTTCTTTGTATTCCTGGTATAGTTTATATGGATTTATTTTAAGCAGAGATAATTGAAGCTGCATCTACATGATGCCAAAACGATTGAAAGGGGAAAACTCAAGCATGCGGTAGTTATAAAATAAAAATAAATGTCAACTGGATGTTGTGTCTGCAAACTGTGTTTGTGTGTGTGTGTGTGTGTGAATTAACTGTGAATTAAATTCCAATGTTCATCTAGCTTGTGCGTTATAGTATATTATCATTCAAAAATAATAATGAGTACCTACTGTGTACCAGCTACTTTTCTAACAACTTGCATTTTAGTGTAGTATGTACGTGTGGGTTAGAGAGACCAAATAAATGAATAAACAAATAGAAGTATAGTGTGTGTAAAGGTTACTCTTGATTGTTAACTTGACTGGCTTGAGAGATGTGCTTAGGGGATTAGTAAAACATACTTCTGAGTGTGTCAGGGTGGATCATGGAAGTATAACCTTATGAACGATATATGGTCCCTGACCCCTTCTCCTCTGGTACTCTTCCTTACTTTCTGCTTCTGGCCACCAACATATGAACATCTTTTGCTCTCTGCTCTGCTTCCTGGTCTCCATGAACTAAGCAGCTTTGTTATGTCCTTCTGCTCTGATGTATTTACCTTGGAGCTACCATGGACTGAAGCCTCTGAAACCAATAGCCAAAATTAAACCTCTTTTCTCTTAAATTGTGGGCATTGTATATTTTGTCTTAGTGATGGGCAAGCTGAATCACACAGAGTGGTTAGCAATACCTTCATCGAGGAGATAATATTATGTCATATTCTTGAAGAAACCATGAGAGGCAACCATGAGGCTTCATTTGGAAACAACATCCAGAGAAAACACAAACAACCTGAAGTGGAAGTATATTGGGAAAGTCTGAGAGAGAGAGCTAGGGGTTAGTGAGGCTGGAGCATGTGAGGAGAAGAGTGTAGGGGGAAAAGATGATAAACAGCTACCAGGAACAGGCTGGGGAGGGGTAGAGATGGTCAACCTAGTTGAGGAAGATTCTCTAGGATTTTGTAGGTAACTATAGAAATTTGACTCATACAGAGTAATATTAAAATTCAAGGTAAGGTTTAGTGGAGACAAATAATTTGGTGTATATTATTAAATGGGTTTCTTGGATTAAAAAAGACATAGAACTGCACTGGTGAAAGAATGAAGACTAGGTGGCTTCTGCTATAATCTTAGTGGAAGAGGGTAAGAACTGATCAGAAAATAGAATCTGAAGGTAGAGCCAATTTTTTTTCTTAAATTTTCTCTCTGTACTTTGTAGACGAAATAATTTTAGAATTTGTTACCATCTTCACTGTCTGTAGAATTCCTTTCTTGAGAATTTGGAACAGCATACAAAACATGCAAATTGAATCTTCCCAAAGAACTAAACTACAGCCTGAAAAAACTCAGGAGATGATAGAGCAGCAAGCACTTAGCAGCTAGACCGGCAGATGTCCAATGGGTATCTAAAAGCAGGATGAAGCTTAACATCTCAATCTTTGATTTTTGTTTCTCTTTCATTTATTACCTTAAAACTTTGAATCATATCCTTGCTCATGCTTGCAAACAGGCACATTAATCACTTAAGGAGTGTCTATCTAAAAGCAAAGTTTGTTAGCCCTAAATTTACCTAACCAATCTCATCCCTCTTCAGAACTGAGGATGGGGGTTGGGCATTTAGCTCAAGTGGTAGAGTACTTGCCTAGCAAGCACAAGGCCCTGAGTTCAATCCCCAGCATTGCCCCCCCCCAAAGAAAGCTAACTGAGGACACCAAGATAAGAGTAACTAAAGTAATTTTCAGAATTTTCAGGAACATCCAATTGCCTTCCTGTAGTATGGCCTGTCCCAGACGCCCTGGAATGACTACAGTCATGGTTTTCAACATGTAGTTACTTCAGACTCCAGGAAAAGCAGAGCCTCACAGACCTGCCCAGCCTGAGGTCACTGATCCCACGAGATGCAGCAATTACACCATGACAGGAATCAAGGCTGTTCTCCACTAAGCAGGATCCATCATCTAACTGTCAAAATGGAACTGCCTCTTCAAGAAGTGATGGCTTTCCCAGAACTCCACAAAGCCATCTGTGAGATAACGCTCAACCAGATCATGGCGGATCAAGATCACCCATGCTTCCAGCTGTGAAAACCCCCAACTCCTACCTTTGTTACCCTTGTCTATAAAACCCACAGTTTCTGCTAGCCCACTGATGACAGACCTTGAACCTCTTTGTCTATTCTTTCCAACATGGTCGTGGTGATTAAAGCCCCTTTCCTGCCCTTTACCCCTTCTCCCACTGCCTTGGCTGGCATTTTGGTGTGAATGGCCAAACCCAGTCTTTTGGGATCCCTTAGAGCTGGGGTTTTTGGTCTAAAACTCTGCTAATAGTTGTCATTGCCCACCATGTTGCCTAGAATTAGCCAAAAGAATGGCATTAGAAAGAAGTGTGATGCTAATGCATAGAAAAGGGTGGCAGAATACTTATTGAAGGTATTCAATAGATACCAGCTAGTTTTATTTGACCCAATCATGCAAATTAACATCAACCTACTCACCCAGATGAAATAGAAAAATCAATCTATGGAAAGTCAATCGTTAAGGAAAATTTTAAAAAGACCTTTATATCTTTTACTCTTCACCATATCCTATTTCTGAAATATTGGTAAGTCTCAGAAAAGGTTATAAAACTTTTGTGGACCAGTAAACATTTTGGTGAGACAGATTTATAACAGCATATTTATATTCTCTGAATTTTTTTTGAGCTTTACCAGAAGTCTTCAAAATTGTGGTGACTTACAAGAACATAAATTTTTATAAGGAGTTTTAGTATTTATGTAGTATCATTTTCTTTGTCAAATCCTTTAGTGGCCTATGAAACAAATAAGTTTTGTTTTGTTTTTTAAAAGGGTATTGTAACTCAGTGCGGACAATGTATCTAAAAGTGTCCCTTGTTTTCAAATCCCGAGAGGCTGAGGCAATTGAGTGAGGTTCAAACATACAGTGATGTCATTTCATTTGGATTGGTACCAGGCCCCTAAACCTCTGTAGTCTGGGAGTCTACTATTTCCAAAGCCTGCTTTACTTACAAGCAGATGTGATGGTGGTAATTCACTGGGCTGATTTTATCGTAGATACTCTTGTCACTGTTAGCCATTTTCTTAATTGCTAATTAGATGTCGTATAGGTATAAATGAAGGAAAGATTTCATTTCCCCCAGGCCGCTGGCATGTTGGTGCTCTCTCCCTGGGTTGTCACGGCGTGACGGTGCATGCGTAACTGCTTAAAGAGCTGGTGACTCTTGCCTCATTATAGGGTGGCCATATGTGGCCAATTATATTTTCTGTTTTTAATAATGTGGTTGTTGATTTACTAGTCTACAGTCTTCTCTGATCGTTAATTTTTATAGGCTTTTGTCTTTTGCATCACACCCTCATGTGGTTTGTTGCAGCAGCATGTTCTTGCCACCAGTATTTTAAGCTTGTAAACAGAATGCAGAATCATGTGGTTCCCATGGAAACAATCAAACAGTGCAGAACCACAGCTCTGAGTCTGTAACTCTTATTGTGCAGGGTTCCTTCCCTGCGGGGCATACTCTGATCTCCAGTGGCCCGAGCATGAAAAGCCAGTTAACCTGGATGCCATCAGACTTACTTGTTTATTTTATTTTCATTTTTTAAATACCTTGGATCACTTATAGCTGTCATAGTAGAAAAGAGCTAAATTAGTCCATCACGTTAATCAAAAGTCAGATCCTCTCTGAACACAAATACCAGTTATGAAGAGAAGAGTAGCAGTTGCCAGGGAAATTTCTAGAATTCTTTTACATTCATTCATTTGTTTACTTGCTCAGCTATTATTTGTTGAATAACAGGAACAAGAGGACTCTATTCCAGGCCTGGGAGTTACAGTGGTGAGCAATACAAATCTCTGAATTCATGATGCTTATGTTCTAATAGAATATGGAGATCAAGAATATAATCAAAAGAAATTTATGAACAAACAACTACCCCAAAATTTGGATGGAAAGTAATAGAGGTTTTATATCTACGTATGTGATAAGAGTTGTGATTTTAATCAATATCCTCAATGGACATGTCACTGTAGTACGTACTTTTCAACAGAGACTTCACTGAGGTGAGTGTGTCATGCATATATCTGAGTGAAGTTCTTTCTATGAAGAGGAAACTTCAAATTCTCTGAGGTGGGAGCAAGTTTGAGATGTAATCATTTGACATGTAGCAAGAGTTCCATTATCCTTGCACCTGATAATCAAGGACAGGAATTTGGTAAGTGATGTGTAAATACAGATAAGAAAATGGATGGGGGTTAAGGGAAGTGATTATGTAGTGTCTCATAGGACCCACTAAGGATATTGCATTTTGTTTCGAGTATGAAGAACTTTGGGCAGGAAAAAGATGGGAATTAATTTACAGTTTAATTGCGTATTTTTCTTCATGGAAAAACTAACTGTATTAAGGCAAGAGGAGAGGCTAGGAGACCAGTTGGGACTTGGTTGCAGTCACTTTTGATTTAAGAAAGAGAGAGAGGACACAAGAAAGTTAGATTTGGGGTAAATCTGAAAGGCAGCCACCAGCTTGTACTGATGTGTGGAACACTGAACAAAATGAGTCAAAGTGACTGCTAGACTATTCTTCTGAGTTAACGTGTTAGTGAGCATAATGTTCACTGAAATGTAGAAAACTGAGGAAAAAGAGATTTTTTTTGTGGTAGGAAAGCAAGAGTTCTGATTTGAACATATTACATTGGAGCTGTCTAATTGGCTATTTTAAAGTAGATTTTGCAAATATGGTTCAATGTCTACACTTGGAACTCAAAGAGATTGGAGTGAGGGATAGTAAGCTATGATTCTGGGATCACATCTAAAAGATGTCATCTGTATGAATAACTCAAGCTAGAAATGATGCTGTTGGCGATTTCCAAGGGCACGGCTCTCCTTAAATACAAATTGATTTTAAATCATTTTAGTTAATAACTGCTGTTCTAATTGTGCATGAGAAACAACCACTGAACCTGAGTGACACACAACGTTTAGTATTGATCATATATCTTTGCTTTGTTGCTGTTATTGATGTGGCTTGCTCACAGAGTTGGGGTTGGCTGGCTGTGAGATGGAGCAAGTGCAGTGACTCCGCTCTGCTACCCCTCCGTGGTAGGACAGGGATCCCAAGGGTGGAGACATAGCTAGCTTATTTGTGTCAATTTGTAAGATGAAGGTGATGTGTTGTATTATTTCTCAATGTTCTGATACAAAATGACCTATTAAATGACAACCTCTCACTAAATGGTTGAAATGTCTGATTCAGAGGGCAATGTGATTAGACTGAACTGTTTTGAACACAAGTGAATTTAAGGAAGTGTAGATACTGTATCCAGGTTACTTACTTTCTCCAGATAAGATTGTCTAGCTTTTTTGGTTAGCTTTGGCCATATATACTTGTCATTAAGTGTTTGCAGATTACCAGGTATTTTCTCTTGCTTCTTTTTTGATGTGAACTCCCGGAAAGCAGTACCTCTGTCTGATTTGTTCACCCTTTTGTCTTGAGCGCCTTTTGATTTTTATGGGCCCCAGCACTAGAACGTGATAAATTTATGTTTGTTGACATATTTGTTCAGTAAATGCTTGCATGAAGGTCTTTCTTCCACATGCTAACCCTAGTTCCTCTAGGGATAGCCTGGATTAAAACTCTGCAGAAATAATAAATTCAAGAACTGAACATCTAAATATAAATTACTCTTTAGCTATTCTAGAATTAATTTTACACATTCCAGCCTGTCTGGCAATAATATATTTACTTGTGCTCATTTACTGTACTATGTATTAAGCTCTACAAGGATTTCTGTTATTTTTAGAATAAAGGCCTAAATCTAAAACATAACCCCAATGCCCTGCATGTTCTGGCTCCTTCCAATTTCTATCTCCCTGTCTTGTATTTGTTTCTCCTTTTCTCTCTGTGACCTGTTATGACTTTTTTTGGTTTCTTCAGTGAATGATAGTCCCTATTAATTCATTCCTGGAAGGCTGTTGACAAATGCCTAGTTGACTTGCAGATGCTACTAAGTCAGGACTTTTGTATGGACACTCAGGGGGTTCAGCATTATTCTTTGCATTATTTTCGTTTAAGTAAGTATTTATATCTGTGTGACTATATTATTTGTATCTGACTTCTCTAATGTATTGTAAGCTCTATAAGAAGAGGAACTAGATCTGTTTAGTTTCTGTTTGCATTTCTAAGACTTAGCACAATTCCTGGTACAAAACATAAATTCAATAAATGTTCTGGTTTGCCATTAGCTTGCTAGCAAGGTGACTACTTAATTTTAAAATAATCATGTGATTCTAAAGCATTCTGGAGTGAATTATAGAAATATATTAGAGCATACTAATTTGCTTATTTAGAGAAATTTCTTCTAGGAAGACTTACTAGCATGTCAGAGTAATCGCTTTTCAAATGTTTCCAAAGTTGTCATTTTATCATTAAAAAGGAAAACAAGAAAATTTGACTTAAAAAATCATTAATCATTAGAAAATGTATTTTTCTTCTCTTACCTAATTTCCATATGAAAAAATGAATGGAAACCTAGATTTGATTTATGTTTTTGGAGTTATTAGGAAGCGAGAACTTACTATAAAATTTCACTATCTGTCATCTTATTTTTCTTAATGAGAAAAATTCCTGAGTGCTAGAACCAGCTAAAGAGCCTTTATTTATGTCCTTAATGGTGTAAGACTTTTGGTGAAAATAAACAATTATACTAAGCCTAGTCTATATCTGATCACTTTTTCCAAATTGAATCTTTCTTAACTGTCTATTAGAACATTTATTTTGTTTCTTCATGAAAATTAAATTGATAGCTTTGTGTATTTTTAGAATTTTACTTTAGAATAATCTTATCAGCTGATAATAATGAGATTAGTAATACAAATGACTTATGGAGAATTAAATATTATCCAGCTATAATCTTTCAGTTACTTATTTTGTTTAGTTCTATGATTCCTTTTGTATTTTTTCCCATTTAGTGACTATTGCTTTAAAGGACACTAATTCTGTCCTCACAGTGATAAGGAAGTAATTTCTCTGTGCATTTGGTAAAGTTCCAGAGAAGTTCTCAAGCATTTTTGTAGAGAGACTCTTACATTTTAGCCTAAAAGCAATCCAACAATTCAACTCAAGGCCTGAAAGGAACATATTAATTCCCTATACTGGAGCCCACACATCGATAGTTAGGGAGCTAGCAGACTAAAGTCACCTCTGGCAGTTTGTCTCTGATGAAACTTCTTCCAGATTCCTTTCAAACTACCCATGAATGAGAAAGAAGTCAAAGTCAAACACCAAAATGTAATTATGAGACAATATCATTTCCTAAGTATAATATAAAATTGTTGGGGTTGATTTGAGATAAATTTTAAGATAAAAAAATCAGCAAGTCCTTTTGATTCATGCTATAGGGAAGATAATAAAGAAGACAGAAAAATTTTTCCTCATTTATGTCTCAGTATTACAATAAAAACAACAGAGTGCCTTGAGCTTCAACTATCTGCAAGACTCTCTGAGCTTTGGGGACAGGACAATAGAGATGCATTTATTGATGTATTTATGTGTGTGTTTATGTGTTTATGCACGTATTTATTTACAGTTCTGGAGAGTAAACCCAGGTCCTCCCATATGCTCGGCAAACACTAAACCCCTGGCTACAGCCCCAGCCCAGACACGGTTCTTTTTCTCACTGAGGTTTCCGCCTGTGAGAGTCGTCTGTAGTTTTGAAGCAGTATAAGAATGATGACACACAAAGCACAAATTACTAGAGAAATATATCACAGAACTATCTAATCTACTGTTCATATGTCATGAATGAAGTAACAATGAACTCAAGGTATAAAGAATAAATAGGGACAACGCGAGAGGTACGATTATTTCGATAGGAGTATCTGACTTCATTTTGAGAACTTCTCTTCCAATAATCTGGACCAGAAGCCAAATTAATTATTTCTTATGTATTATTAAAGTTGCATAACTACACATCATTTCAGATAAGACATACCAATTTAACCGATAGGTTCAAAGGACTGGAGAGAAGACTGAGTATGAGGCTTTCAGATATTTTTAAGAAATATGGCATGGTGGGATTTTAAACATTGAGGTGGAAGTAGGACTTGGAACTGAAGTCATCAGGGAAAGCATATTTAATTAATTTATCTTAATTGATAAATAATAATGGTGTATATGTACGGGTACAATGGCTATTTTGATCTGTGCATATATTGTTCAAAGATTCAATCAAGCTAATTAACATATCCATCACCTCATCCACTTATTTTTCTTGATGACATTAAAATGTTATTCTTTAGCAATTTTAAAACATATAATACATAATTACTAACTGTGGTCACCATGTAGTCCAAAAGATCACTAAAATTTATGTGTCCAGACTAATTGAAACTTTGATCAACAAAGGGAATCAATACCTTTCTCTGTTCCTCCCACTGCCCTCAGGTTTGTTGGTTGGTTCCTTTCTCCCTTATTTTTGTCCTTTTTCCCTTCCCTTCCCCTCCTTCCTTCCCTCTCTCCTTCCTTCCCTTCTGTCTCTCCTTCCTTCCCTCTTTCCTTCCATCCCTCTTCCCTTCTTTCATTCCTTCCTTCCTTCTGTTGCTCTGAGATGGACTTTTTTAGGTCCTACATTTAGTGAGATTGTGTCATAGTCATCCCTCTAAATTCTTGCATTCCTTATCCATGAATTCAACAATTGTAAATCAAAAATATTTGAAAACATTGCATCTGTTGAACACGTACAGACTTTTTTCTTGTTATCATTTCTTAAACAATATAACTATATACATAACATTTACGTTTTAGCAGGTAATCTAGAAATGCTGTAAAGTATATGAGAAATATGCATACTTTATATACAAATACTGCAACTTTTGGTATAAGAAAGTTGAACATCTGTGGATTTTGGGGGTCCTGGAACAAATCCCCTATGGATACCAAGGGACAACTGTATTTACATTTCTCTGTCTGACATTTCATCTTGCATAATGTCCTCAGTTCCATCCACACTGTCATGAATGATAGAGTCCGCTTCCACTTTAAGGCTACGTAGTATTTCATTGTGCACGCACAGCACATTTTCTCTATTCATTAAGGCACATCTGATGATTGACATTTAGATTGCTCCCATGTTTTGGCTATTGTGAATAATGCTAAAGTAAACAGGTGAGCACACAGATCTCCTTGATATACTCCCTTCAATTCCTTTGGATATACATCCAAGTTTGCTAGAGTATATGATAATTCTCTTTTCCAAAATGATTGTATTATCTTATATTTCAACCAACAGTATTAAAAGTTTACCGTTTCTCTACATCCTTGCCAAAGCTTATCATTTGCCTTTCCAGTAAGCCACACTAAAATGTGTGAAGTAATATCTTACTGTGGACCTTACTAAGAACTTGGGACTTTATTACAAGGCAACAAGAATATAACTTGATCCAAAGGGCAGAACGGTGATATTGTTAAATTTTACTTTCAGAATTATTAAAGTGGCTTCAGTGAAAGCAATAAATTTGAGAAGGGTAGTACAAGCCGAGACATAATAAAAAAAGAGGTACTTGCACACACAAAATTCAAGGGTGAGGTGATAGGATCTTGGATAGTGAAAACAGAGACATGGGAACAAATATATTTTTATTTACTTAAGATATGAAGTTGATAAGCTTTATCAGTTGATTAAACAAGACGATGAAAATGATGAGGCAAGTGTCTGAATGTTTGATGCCATTGAGTGACATCAGGCAGACAGGGAGAATGGGCTTTGAGGGAAAGAAGAACCTAATTTATAGGATCTTAAGTTTGTGGTTCCTGAGCCTGCAGAGCGCATGTATGAACAACAGTTGGATAAACTATGAACATAAATATGTGAGAGTCAGAGGGAAGGGTTGAGCTCTTAGAAATTGGTGAGACTATTTCATAAAAGTATAGAGAGTGCAAAAGTTCTCCCCATAATAAATATAATCATCATGTACCACAAACTGGTACTAGCAAAAAAAAAAAAAAAAGTATAGAGACTAAAAGAAGAGGAATTAGGCCAAAATTTAGAACACATTGATATTTATGAGATATTCAGAAAAGCAGTTTTGCAAAGAGAAAATGAGAAAAAATGGCCTTTCTAGAAAGGAAAGATTAGCAAGGCAGTAGTTAGAAATTCGCAGATAGAATAGAGTTTTAGAAGGAAGGAGTGCTGTGGTGTTGGTGAAGTCTGCCTCACAATTTAAGTAAGGTAATACCTTCTGGTTAGGTGGTAGTTGGGTTTTTTTTTTTTTGTATGGAAAATTTCTCTGCCCAAATAGGTTTATATCTATGAAAACAGAGGAAATTTCAGTCCAAAAAGTGGAGATCAGGAGATTATAGATGGGATGGCAGAGAGTCCTAAAGTAAAAAACTCTGAATTTTGATAGAAATATTTAAGTCAGTATTAGCAAATAACTCCACTATCCATTCAGGCACATGGTAATGCCAGGTGCTCCACTTGAACACAGATCTGTTGGAATTTTCTTTTGTTGTGGACATTTTTCCTAGCAGATTATTTTTAAGTTTAGCAAAGACATGTTTATTAAGCTTTTTGGGTCAAAACAGTTACTACATTTTCTGTTGTACAGAAATTTGAAGTCACACGGATACTCATGAGATATCTTCTAAAGTAGCAAGACAGCTCTTTTCATCAGGATGACCTCCATGCAGTTGAACCATCTCCTGATAAATCCATTCACTCAAATCACAGATATTTAGTGAATGACTATTGTGTACCAAAGATTGCCTTCTAGGAAACTAATCAGATAAGAATCCTGTCTCTGGGAAGCTTACGTTCTGATATGAGGAAATACATGAATAAGAAGTATAACATATAAGCAAATTATACATTACATTTGAAGGTGACAAGGTGATATTGGGAAAATAGGAAAAGTGAAGAGAACATGGATTGCCAAAGGCGGGATGTAGGAAGAATGTCATCCGTTTGCTAGGTATTTATTAGATGCTATTGGTTCACATATACCTCACTTTGACAGTCTAGAGTTGAAGACACACAAGTAAATACACCCCTGCCATCTGCTGAGACATCCATGCTATACTCTGGAATCGGAAGAGAGAAGTGGCTGATCTAAGGTAGAACGCATTCGGGTTAATGAAGACTTTCTGTGAAAAAATGGCACCCAGTCTCATTCTTAAAGATGAGCAAAATACAGGCAGGCTGAGAGAAGTATAAATATATCTGAGGATTCCAGATGGCCCAGACTTCCAGCGCCTCTTCCTTCTATAGTAAGTGGCAGTAACATGACCCTTAAAGTCAGGATCCTTAATTTATACAACCAAATGTCAATTTTAGCTCTTGCAAAACACATCAGTCCTTCTTTAATCAACAAATGCGATTGTCTTCTCTCTTGGCCAGGAATTGATTGCAACGAGGCAATTGCAAAATGTCTCTGAAAACATCAATTTTTGAACCTAATGAATGTGTCATGTTTCTGTCCCTCTAAACTAGATCTTCTGAAAGTGAGGTTTCTTGGCCCTGCTAACATGACTCCTTCAGAGATGCCACTATTTTGATAGTATGCTAATATTAGAAAATTAATTTGAGCAATATGTATTGAGCAAAGCTGTTTCATGCATTGTCTATTTCATCACCTGATACTTCTTAAACAGGAACCCAACACAGTAGCTTGCTGCACTAATTTGCTGCCAGTAAATGGAATATCCAATTAACTTTTACAATTTCTTCGCTTCATATCTACTCAGTCATCAGTTCCTGTTAATTTTGCTTTTCCTTCCTCCCCATTCCCATCTTTGCTGTTCAAAACTGGGTCCTAGTTATTTTCTCCCAATCTACTGAAATCATGCTCTGGGTCTTCTTGCCCCGACCTAGCTTTTTCATTTTTGATACAAGAGAAATGCTTAAAATAAAAACCCAGTAGACAATGTCATCATTCTGCTTAAAGGATTTCAGTACTCCCTGTCACCTACAGGAGGAAGTTCACCTTCATCACGTGACCAAGAAAATACTCTATGAGCTGACACTTTCTGTCTCCCAAAGTCACCTGCAGCTCTTAGCTGCCCCAAACTTGCCCCTTGTTAACTCTTCCACTAGGATTCCGAGGCAATGCTGTTGTAGAATTTAAAAACAAACACCGACACACACACACGCTCACACACTCACACAGCCCATAGGCCCTGCAGAATCATAAGCTATGAGAACAGGCTCACACAGAAGTACTCCTTTAAAATTTTCACATTTTATTTGCCATCATTCCTTTCTTACCTATTGAACGAGTGCTAACATGCTGACCGAAGGTCCTGGCCTACGCTGGCTCACTCACATGTCCGAAATTTTTAATATTCTTTTTCCTGTGCCTGGAATGTTATTCCTCACACCACTCTCTTCACAAGGCAACTCCTCATTCTTCAAGTCTAAGATCGCACATAGTTTGTTAGTTTTCCTGTTGCTGGGACACAATACCTAACACCCACAGCTTAAAGGAGAAGAGGCTCGATTTGGTTCACAGTTTCAGGGGTTCGGTTGGCTGGATCCAAAGCAGGGGCACCATGGGGAAAGGCGTGGCAGAGCAAGACTTCTTAGTTCCTGGCTGTCAAGGGGCATAGCAGGGGAGCCACGTACTCGAGGACAGTGCAAGGCACCAGGTGTGGCACCAGGGCCGCACCTCCATGACCCACTCATGCACACCCAGGAGCGTGCTCCCCCAATCCCCTGAGTGGCATCCAAGTCAAGCAAGTTGATATGCTCAGGCGTAACCATCACACACTATGTCCTGGACTAAGAATTTCTTTGTGGGATTGTCCTCAGCCATCATTGGCCCTGGCCAGGTGCTCCCAGCGGATTGTTATTTCTGCTACATTATGACAATGATTTAAAATATCGTACTTACTAAATTAGAAGTTATGCTATTGTAGGTATTGTAGGTTTAATTTACTTTTCATTTCCTGTCTTTTAAAGATGATAGAATGAGTACAGGTGATTATTTTCAAAATGAAAAAGTGAAGAGAAAAACTTTCCAGATCGTTTAATTTGATATTAAAAAATATAAAATGAATATTTGTAGCCACCAGGTTATCATCTTTGCAGATATTCAGATCACTGTTATATACCAGAATATGCACACACATACACCCCCCCCACGTGTTTATATTAAGTACACACACACACAGAGTTGTCAACATCTGCTGGATATCTTTACCTGACCAGGCACTATGCTTACATGAATGACCTATTTTGTCTCATTCTAGTTTGTTAACAGTCCTGCCAGGGTGGCATTATTACACCACCATTTTGTAGATGTGGTCACTGAAGATTTTGAGAGCTCTAGAGGTTTTCTAGTACAAAAACTTGATCCACTTTGACTCCGAAATCACTGTCAAAAACAAGCAAATAGTTTCCCTACACTTTTTCTGAATAGACTAGCACTAATTGCATTTGAAGTTACTTTAAGTTGAAAGTTTGAGTAAAACTCATAATTTCTATAATGATATACTAACAAAAAATAAGCAGACAAATATGTTTGGTCCTTATTTCACATTCAAATGTTAAAATAACACTGAAAAAATATTGTCACAGAAAATATTGAAAAATTCCACTAATTTCTTCATCACCGAAGTTTAGTTTTCTCTATGAATGAGACTTTGCTGAAAATGTTTAATTATTTTTTAATTATCATACAATAGGGTAAAGGCTTGAGTCAATATGTATCACAAGCTAAATTGTTCTAAAATAAAATTATTTAATTTTTCTAGTTTTCAATTATTATACTCATAATAATTCATAACAAAATATTGGCATCATTGGTGAAAAATGTAGTTGAAAACACAATAATTAATATTTTTTCTACTTTACTTAGATATGTCTGAAACATAGATGTTCGATAAGTTATTTGTTGAATTAAGCCAGGATGAAAAGCTTATAACACATTGAACTGAATTGCTATGATGATGTCGCGCTACCTCACTTGACTAGAAAAACCCTTTGCAGACATATGTTGAAATTTATATATCTCTGTATCCCTAATATGAAGATCAATAAATAGAAGACATTTAACATACATCAATTAAGGTAGCAGTCTTCAAACATTTTGGTCCCAGTATCCCATTATGGTTTAGAAACATTGAATAGCCCAAATGCTTTGTGTAAGGTTAAAGTTATAGATATATACTATACTGGAAATAGAAAAAATTTAAAAATATATATCTCTACATAAAATACAAAAATGAACTCATTGCATTTATCGTATATTGATACTATGTTATTATGCAACTATAATATTTTCTAAAGCAAAATAACAGTGAGAGAAGAATGATTGTTTTCACTATGTGCATCTGTTTAATATATGGCTTAACAGATACAAAATAGATATAAAATATAGATTTTCATATCTGCCTTTCTATTTTTAGATAGTTCTACAAGTTGAAGAAAATAAGAAAATTGAGCACAATAAATATATACATTTAGAAAAAATTTAAGAATATTTTTATAGAATTTTGTTAAAGCTATGCCTGTTTTTAACATTACATCAAAATCAAAACTCAATAAGCACAGCTGGGCCTGGTGGTCCACATCTATAATCCCAGCACTATGGGAGGCTGAGGCAGAAGAACTTCAAGTCTGAGCCCTGCCAGGGTGGTGATTAGAGAGATTTAGAGAGACCCTGTCTCAAAATAAAACACAAAAAGTGGAGCTGGAGTTGTAGTTTAGTGCAGAGGTCCTGTATTCAATCTCCAGAGCCTCCAAAAAACAAAAAAGAACAAAAAAACCAAATACCACCCCTACCTAAAACTCATCAACTAGTAGTTTCTTGATTTATTTATTTATGTGGAATTTGAGTCTGTATCAGTAAATTTTTGTCCTCTAGCACATTAAAATCCATTGTTCTATACTGAATATTGAAAAAATTTTGCAATATCATCCATAAGGAATTTTGAAAGTTTTCATCCACTTAGTAATGGAGATCTTCCAAATGTTGATATAACATATAAAATATCATATATAAAGTCACATTTTTAAATTTCACCAATTATCACAATGTGAACTCTTTAAGTACTGGGAAGCTGCCAAGCTAATAGTTACGGATATAAATTTTCCAAATTTCTAATTTAGTTTGAAAGCTTGAATTTTATCATTGAAAGCAGACCCTGTCAGTTGTTTTCTTTGAAATGAAAGGCTTACTGTATTTACAGGTGCCTAAACCCCAAGTCTATATAATTGTGGTTGACCTATTATTCATCCTTTAAATAAAAGTGGAGTTTCATGGTAAAAGCAGCTAGTTAAACTAGCAATTAAACAAAACAAACCTAATTTTAGTTTATTCTGCCTAGTACAGAAATTACTTGAAAATTTCCTTTGCTGATTTTAGAGCTAAAATCTGTGGTCTTCATAGATTTTTACATAAGCCAAATAAAATTCCTCTTAGTTCTCTGTTATTCCAGTTAAGCTACAGTCTTTAGGTAGTCAGCAAGTTCTGTTTATTCTACTTCAAAAGTAGATCTGATATATCCACATATCCCTAGATCATCTCTTTTGCTAGCTAAATAGAATAAGTTGCAATATTTATTTATTATGTTTGCTTCTAAATATTTCGCTTCCACACTTATTCGCACAAAATGTATCCTGCATAGTAGGGAGAGTGATCTCTTAAAAATTACAAGTCAGATCTAATAATCCCTTTTCTGAAAACCTTCCAGTGGCTTCCCACTGCCCATGAAATAACGAACCAATTTTTACCACATCCTGCATAATTGTGTCTTTGCCTGGTTCTCTGACTTCATTGTATATGAACATTGCCCTCACTCAGTGTTTGACCATTGTTGTACTGCTCTTTCTGTTTCTCAAACTGACTCACCATATTCTAGAAAAATGTTGAGGATATATAAGATGCTCAATAATTTACTGGTTGAAGTAATAAATGTTAAAGAATTTTCATAAGATAGATCCTTAAAGTAATATGATCTTATATTAGCATAGTCTTGTGGTCTGAAGCCATGGATGACACCAAATAGGCTCATTTTTTAAAGGTCTTTTCTGTATGTTCCCAGGATGGCATTAATATATAATACCACTAGCATTAAGCTACTGTTTGAGCTGTTTAAAGACCTAAAACTAAATTTCTTTGCCTGCATGGACCAGTGAAAATCTGGCAAAATCTCTGAATTTTCTTCTCGTGGAGAAAATGAAGTACATATGCACAATATTTGAAATGGAATCCCGGGAAATTTATATATACAGTTTCCCATGGACTACAGAAAAGGCCTATGTACTTTAAGATGTTCTAAATCTACATATCAATTGGAAGAAAACAGGTAAATTATTGAGTACCTTGAAATTTAAGATTACTAATACTTTGAGAACTAGAGAGAATTTCAGCATCATTTGATCAGAGATAATAAAGCGTTCAAGCATAGAGATCATCTTCAGGTCCAAACCTTCCATTCTCCACATGAGATATATGGAGAAGACTGTCGGTTTTAGGGGATATACTGCCAAACAAACAGCATGTTAATGGCAGATCTGAGACGAGGTTCTCAGTTTTTGGCATCCACATCTTTGCTTTACTACTGCATGCAGCTCCAATTTTGTTGGGGAGTTTTGATGGAAAACCAAAACAAACTGTACACTGGAATTCTTGGTGCATTTGCAATATCATCTGCAGAGGATTTGTGAGCATCATTTGATAAATTCACTCTACCTTGGCCTCTAGTTAGGAATCACAAAATAATTTTTTATACATATGTCATATAAAATATACACACATATTATTTGTGACAAATAAGATGCCAAACAGATTCTAGGGAAATTTTACAAAGACTTAAAAATTATACAATCTCATAAGCATTATAAGATATATGTTTCTCACGTGTCATAAGGAATGTATATTTATATGTACATATATATATTTTGGATTATAAAGGAAAAGCATTATCTCAAACATTTTGATTCATCCTTGATGCTGCAAAAGTACATAACTGTCTAATTGGAATGCATAAAAATGAGGAAAAAGAAAAAGAAAGATAATTTTATCAATTAAAATTTGGGGAAGAAATTTGGGGATTCTACCTTAGTCATAGAAGTGGAACAGCCAGGGACATTTATTATGGGAAAAGCATTTATTTTGAGTCTATCATCAGAAGTGCTTTGCTTTGGAACATAGTGTTCAAAGTACATTTTCTTTTGCCTTTCAGATAAGTACTTTTTAAAGAATAGTTCAACTAGAGTTTTGAAAATAATCAAATTGAGTGAGATGATCATTATGCTAGCAGTATTACCTGCTTCATCGTAATGGTTTATACGTAGGCATCCCCCGAAGCTCCATGCACTCACAGGTGGGGACTCTGGGAGGTGATTGGATTATGGGGGTGTGATACGCATCAGGGGATAAGTCCTTTGATGGTTTTATAGCTAAAAGTGATGTTGGGAGGTGAGGCCAGGTTGGAGGAGGTGGGTCATCGGAGTTAGGGCCCTGGAGAATTTATCTCCCTTCCTCTTCTCTTGATCTCTCTCTCTCTCTGCTTCTTGTCTGCCATGCTATGAACACTCTTCCTCTGTCAAGCCCCTCTGCCATGCCACCCTACCAGACAACTATGGACTGAAACTTCTACAAACAGTGAGCCAAAATAACCCTTTCCTCCTTACAGCCACGGGTGTTGAGTACTGTGTCTCAGCAATGAGAAAGTAAATAAGACATTGATTATTTTCCTAAAGCATCTTTGAAAATCAACATTTGATAAAGACATGGAGAGATAATATTTTCCCAATTAGGTAGTTTATAAAATGGATCTTTTCACTTAATGATCATAGCCATCCTATGTAAGTGGGAATTATTTGTTCCTAATTTAAAGATGAATAAAAATTGTTATCTTTGAGTGGTTATGCATCAGAAGAACATTATTAAAATCTATAATGATTATTATTGCTAGTGTAGGAGGCTCATAAACAAAATGTCATTATAAAAGAAATGCATGACTCTAAAGGCATAGCACTATATGGACCTTTTATACATATCTAAGGTAGTATGGAAATGCACTAAATAACTTGGGCACTGATAGTGTCCCTTTCTTTACATGTATCTATCCAAGATAATATTGTCTTTTAGGTTTTATAGGCATGTGGAAGAGACAAATGGATGGAAACATCTGATCACGAGGCTGCCAAATGATTCCCTCCACTTTTGAAGGCAAAAGCTTCCCGCTTTACTGGGTCTCTTACTTTGCAAAAGAGATAAGGAAAAGTAACATTTTATCAGGCCCTCAACTCCCAGCCTTTTCTGGCACTCATACTAGTTTAGAAAATTTCCAAGGAATTATTTTGGGAAATATCAATTCGAATAATTGTCTTTAGTGAAAGTCACATGGTTGAAATTTCAGCCAACACTTGAAATGCCATGCACTATTTTCAGATAATTTTATAAACAACAACAGTAATAAAGGATGGATTATAATTTACTTTGGGAGGTTAGTTAATTTCCATTCCAAGAATTTACTTACTCTCATATGAAAAACTTTTTTATTAAAGAAAAAGAGCTTGTTAAATAACTTAAGTTTTTCCAATGACTGTATTGACATATTCCACATTCTATTATTTAGAATAAAACAATGATTCCTCTTCCAATACCAATAAAAGCAGATTGCCAAATTTATTTAAAATATACTAAAGACAAAGCAACATTATATTGCCATTGTGTAAGTATTTCTATTACTTTTATATCAAGCAGCATATTATACAGTAGCTATTCTGGGTTACTAAAAATGTACTAAAATTGAATACTCTCTGTGAAGTATACGTATTGATGTAATATCCCATGCATTAAAATTGAAGCAGACTCTTGAATTCCTCTGGATTTGATTCTATGGACAATGTGAAGTCTTTGGGGGCATTTAAACAGGGAGCCGTAATAATCTGATTTATACCTTGGAAGACTGTACAAATTGATGCTGCTATGTGAAGGATGGATTATAGGGGAGGAAGAGTGGCACCAAGAGAAAACGTATGAGCGAAGCAGCTTTGATTTGAACAACTTAGAATTGACACTTGGTCTAAATAATCAAGAGAAGACAGTGAGTGTCTGGGGAAGTGGCAAACTGCTAAGTTTATCGACATGACATTTAATCAGCTCTAGCCAGCTATTTTAGAAAAACAGAGATCTAATCTCCAGTGTCGCCATATTTTTGAATTTCAAGAGAAAGATGTAAAATCTTTTAACTTTCAAATCTTGGCAACCAATTCAGAAAATCATTTTTCAAAAAAACACCTAGAGGGTTTAAAAAATAAAAAGAATAGCCCTAGACTGAATTAAACTAATGTTTCACTAGTTTGCATGCTTAGGGTTGAATGTGTATTTCTAAAAGTCTGCTTCTTTCTTCATCAAAGGAAGATTGAAAACTACTGTGTGGAATTATTTTTTCAGTGATGACATTTTGTTATTGAGTGTAGATTGTTTCAATTTTGTGGATTGTTTTTTCAGTGATACACTTTGGTCTTGCTCCTGGGTGTGCGTGGTTTCAGATTACTGTTGTCTCTACTCTGTATTACCTGGTTGTTTGATCTATATGGAGTATTGTATGCAGGATCCTCTCCCATCTGCCTAATGCTAACTGGATAATAGGCACAGACAGAGATGAAATAGAATATAGACTACTTTCTGTTTTCATTACTTTCCACGTTTTTCCTACCAGTTCGAGACTGAGACACTAGAGTACACAGATCAATAACTTATGTCAATAAACTATAAAATGTTCACAGATATGTTTAGTTTGGATTTTTATTTAAATAGTTTTCTGTGCCCTCTTATATATATAGAGAGAAATTCAAAAAAGTGTTACTCTAAGACATTTTAGGGAAATTATGTTAGAAGATTAAGTTTCATTGATTTCATTTCTGTTTTCAAGTAAACCAGATTTAGTAATCTCAAGTTTCAGAAAGATATAACAGTCTAAGATTAATTTATCAATTACATGTGAATTGAGGTAAGTTATACTTTATTTCTTTCTGCCTGTTGCTTACATAGTACTTAGTCTAACATTTTAGGTGCTCAAAAAAAGCATATGAACTACATATATATCCCAAACCAACTTGATTACAGACTGATGTTAATCAAATTTCTTTAAGTGGTAAATTCTTACTTTGAGACAACCATTTCCTCATTTCTAATACTGCTTTCTTTTCATCTGTTTTAGCAGGCTAAACACCTACAGCCACACTTGATTCGTCTCATTGTTTTTCACACCCCACTTCGAATTAATAACAAAATCCAATCAGCATTAATTTCCACATAATGTACCACAGATCTGCTTCTCATTATCCATATCTTGCCTAGTATAAATGTGATAGATTACTCTTTGGTCTCCTCATTTCTCACTCTCTGCACAATATATTTTCCATACAGAAGTTAGAATGATGTATTTAAAACATAAACCACATCATGTGATTCCCTTGATCAAAGGACGGGCAAAGGTACAATGGTTTCATATCACAAATTCGAATAAAATGGAATATCCTGAATATTATTCTGAGGGCTCTGAGATTCTCTTCTAACCTCTTTTGTCATTTTCTATGATTATATCTCTTGGTTATAATTACGTGGCCTATTAGCCACCTTCCTGTTTCTTGGACATGTATGACTCATCCCTGGCTTCGAGCTTAGCATTTGCTGTCCCCTTGCCTAGACCGCCCTTCTCCAAGACCTTTTCAGGACTTATTTTGCTGTATTCAAATGGCTGCTCAGCTACCATCTCTTCCAGGGGACATTTCATGACTTCCTCATCAGATGACATACACTAGTTACTTCTATGAGCTCGTTTGCTTCCTTTTTCATGCACATCACAATTGGAAACAATGCTTTTGTTCATCTGATCATAAATCGTCTCTCTCAGTGTAGAGGTCCTACATGTAAAGACTTCATGTATCTTTAGCCCTGATTGATTTGGGTAAATATATGAAGAACTCAATTGGTACTTAATTCAATTATCTTGGATAAAGTTTGTAACCAATAAAACTTAAATTGTTTTAGCAGTCATTCAAATTTATAAAACATCTAATGTGAAAAATGTTAGAATTATAATTCAGAAAGATAAAAGAGAAATATAAACCCATTATCAATCTTCATGTTCTTATAATTCTATCACAAATTTACATTGAAAGCATGCAGCAATTAATCTTATAGAGACACATAGAGTAGGCAAAGGCAAAGAGGATCAATTAATTTGTAAGATGAAAGAAAAATAAAATAAGCAGTTTTATTCAAACTTCTTTGGCATTAGGGGAAGAATCTTTTTTTAATGTTGCAAAAATTATGTGATTAATTTTCTGGCCAACAGTTTGGAAATCTTTTTTAGAAAATAAATTGATAAATTCTGTTCCACTGTCTTACAGTCGAGCAAGTAGAAGGAGAGAAAAAAATGGAAACAAAGCTTTGTGAATAAAGAGGGGAAGGGGGGTTGAAGGGACGTGAGGGGAATGGGAAAAAAAAGAAGCAGCAAGACATATCATATACAGGTGTGAATTCCCTTTGATGAATGTTATCATTGTGTATACCTAAAATGTAGCAGTAAAATAAAATTTAAAAAAAGAAAGTTTTCGAATTTTAAAGTTGTAAAATGAATTTAAAACTTAATTATAAAATTATTAATTTTTATGTTTTCCATCCTCCCAAATCAATCCCTAATTTTTTTTCTGTTTTATGTAAGTGTGCTCCCAATATTTCAGATGCCAACATTTGAGGTAGCTGTAATTAGGATCAAGAAATTGAATGTGGATGATGACTTTCAGGTGGTCTTCTACCCGCCTACCAGAACACATCAGACCGCAAAGCTTTGTTTTCATTATGAACTCTTCTGCTTTCTGCTTCTAGCTCTAGGATAATTTTAGGTCATTAGTCTAAAAGGATACCTTATTTTTATATTTCTTTTTCTTTTTTTTGTGGTGATGAGCTTATGCATGGTGGGCAACTGCTTTATAATGCTGAGCCATATCCCCAGTCCAAAAGATAACTTATTTTCATATTTCATTCATGCATATTATCTTAATCCTAATATATATATTTATTATTTTTCATTTTTCAAGTTTCTTTCATGTAGCATAATATTTTCAAGGCTTCCTCTTGGACAAAATGCCAGTATTTCATTCCTTTTATTGACAAAGATATTCCATTGTATGGATACATTATATTTATTAATCTATTAATCAGTTGATAGACATTTAAGTGGTTTCTAGTATGGGGATATTATGAGTGTTATTGCTATGAACACTTATGTACAAGTTTTTGTGGAAATATGATTTCATTTCTTTGGGGTATATATTTAGAATGAAATTGATGGATCACATGGTAACTCTGTGTTTAAACTTTTGAGAAATTACAAGAGTGTTTTCAAAAGTGACTGAACTATTTTATATTCTTAGAGCTTCTGAAGCTTCTAAGTTTTCCACATCCCCGTCCTTGTTATCATCTCTCTTTCTGATGATAGCATTCCTAGGAGGTCTGGAGTGACATCTCACTGTAGCTCTGAAACACATTATCCTGATGGACAATATATCGTTTTTTGATAAAAATTTTTATCTAGCCTAAAAGAATGAAGCATGGTCCTTTCCTTTCAGTTTCGCAAGCCCCCACACCTCTGTCGCATACTTTTCGTCAAGGTTTCAGTTATGACAGACAAGGTTCAGGACTCTGATTCTCGGTTACCCCAACAAGTCATGGAAAACCATGACATGATTACTAGAAACACCAGAAAGAACAATACTGGTGGTCATAACAGAGAAAATGTTACAAACGAAAGATTAGTTTGTATTATTAGGTCAGTGAAAATACTTTGATTGGTACTCTAATTGTTGATACATATAGGCACCCATTTGTCCAGTTCCACAGAACATAAAGCCCGGAGAGTGAACCCCATTGTAAACTACGGACTTTGAGCGATAAGGATGTTAGCGTGATGTTAACATAGGTTCCCTAATCATAGCACGATAACGCGGGATGTTGGCAGCGGGGGAGGCTCTGCGTCGCAGGGGCAGGGTGCATATGGAAATAGTGAAGGTTTTACTCGATTTTGTTGTGAACCTAGAATTGCTCTAAAAATAAAATCTTGAAAAAAGAGAAAATACCTCAAATTTCCTCTGCTTTCTCAACTGCACTGCCTTGGCCTCACTGCTGCTTCCCCTTCCACTCAAATTCTGCCTGCTAGAATGTCCCGGATCTATCAGTATTTTCTCCTTAGGCGAGCACTTAGGCTTTAAACCTGAGCGCTTAAATATTATCCCTGTGCTGATTACTCCCACATTTTTATTTGCAACATTGACCTTTTCTGTCCACTAGATTTATTTTCATTAATTTATTTTTTGAATTGATTATTTCTAACTTAGAATTCTTCACATTGGCATCTTACAAATCCAAATATTTCTTCCCTTTGCCCAATTTTTTATTTTATAAAATTATGCAATCAGGGGCTGGGGATTTAGCTCAGTGATTAGAGTGCTTGCCTTGCAAGCACAAGGGCCTGAGTTCGATCCCCGGCACCACACACACACAAAAAATTATGCAATCAGCCATTCACCCATCCAGGATCCATACCTAGACGCTATCCATAACTTTTCCTCTTTCCTTATAGTACCTGAACACTTTATCAAGTACACATTTGAAATATCATCCAGATACATCCACTTTGCTTCTTCTTTGCTACTAGCCCATTTAACTTCACTGTGCACAAAGGCAGTAGACTCCTGACTTATTTTTACTCTTGTCACATATAACTGGTTGTCTACACAAAAGTGACCACAAGCTTTCCAAAACTTAAAATAGATTCTATCAAGCAGAAAATTTAAAGCAGAAAATTATTTTGTGTTATACTTAGTGTTTATAGGATTCTGGAGCAAGGAAATAGAGAATGTATAATATGCATGCAAGCTAATCTTGATTTATTCAGGTGTCTGAAGATATTAAAAGCCTGAGTTTCTTTTGGAAACAATAATTTGTATTTATTATGGGTTTGGGGACAGATAAGAAGGGATTGTGATATTTTTCAATCTGTATCCTTATATATGTTTCTCCTGGTGATAGTCAAAGTACAAATATCACATCTTGAATTAAGTCACCATGGCTTTCTATGGTATGATAAAGTTCCTTAATTTAATAAAGTATTTGATTAAGGGCTGCAGTAGGAAATTATGGGATTGAATAAAGAGAAAACTAAAATTAATGATTCAGTTTGTCAGTTTGGCTAAGTTGCTAGCTACCTGGGCTGCAGTTAACTCACCTAGGACATAAGGTAACCTTTGAGCCACTTCAGCACTGAAACTAGCAGAGTCATCTCCTGTGATGTGTAATTACTCTAAATACTAAGTTATATGAGATCTTTACGGGAAGTTTTGACTTTTATTGCCAGGAAATCTTTGGCACCTTAAATACAACCACTTTTTTTTTTTTTTTTTTTTTTTTTTTTTTTTTTTTTTTTTTTTTTTTTTTTTTTGGTACTTGAGAAAGCTGCCAAAGAGTGGATAAACATTCTGTACGGAAACTTTCTGTTTATTACCAGAGTAAATACAATAAAAAGCAGAAGTGACTTTTATCTTTGATACTAAGCAATTAAGTAACTAATTAACAAAATTTGTCTCCTTGAAAGTGATAATCTTATAGACAAATGATCCAGTTTCTGTACAGTTTTGATTAGTGGTTCGAGATAAATGTTCCCACCACCCCAAATCTGTGCTAATTAAGTGAAACCTCACACACGAGGAACTGAGTTGACTCTGGAGAGTTCACGTAATAATTCACTGGCTTACAGCACCAGGTTTTCAAGGTTAATATGACTTCGCTAGAGGGAAGAAAGTAGAGAGGAGCATTATAGTAAAAATGTCAGACAAAATTGGAAAAGTGAACTGAAGAAAATCTGTTGACACGGGAACATTAAAGAAAATGGATTTATATTGGTAATTGTAAGAGTAGCATGTGAAAATAATTGGTAATTGTAAAGCACAAATCCAAATAATTTTTGTGACAAGTATTACCATGTTAGTGTTCATCAGTTTTATTCATACAAAGCATAGTTCATCCATTTTTATAGCATCAATGAAGAAAATAATCATTTTCTAAGTAGCATTGATAGGCAAAATGAGGAATAAAGGGTTTTTTTTTTTAGTCTTTTGACTAATCTTGTGTAGCAAAAGAAAGTGCTTTCTGCCACCTGCAGTTGTTTAGAATTGCAAGTTATTATGCCATGTTGAGCTTGCCGGATTTCTGCAAGACAAGAGAATAAATGTTGTTGTGTAACAATTTCATATTGAAAAATAATTTCCTCTTTTGCTTTCTAAAATTTTATTGACATATAATTCAATATACTTTTGTGAATACTTGAAGTGCACAATTTGATCGGTCTTGACATCAATACTTGACACATAAGGTTTTGAAACCATCACCATAGTCAAAATAAGGAGCATTTCCATCATCCCACAAAAATTTCTTTATCTACTATTGTAATCCATCCTTTTCGCCATCCTTGTTTTCAGGCAATCACTAATCTACTTTCTGTCACTGTACATTACTTCCATTTTCAAGAATTTTACATAAATGACATCATACAGTATGTATCACTTTAGGCCTGCTTATTATAATGATTTTGAGATTCACCCATGTTGTACATCTCAATAGTTTTTGCCCCTCAATTATTGCTGAGTAGTATTATATTGTACGACCACATCACAATTTATTTCCTAATCTGTTACTAGAAATTTGGGTTGATTCCAATTTTTGCAGTTACAAATAAAGCTGCCACAAACATTTATGTGAAAATGTTTAAAATGTGCATATTTTCATTTCTCTTATCTTAATATATAAAATATGTGACTAGATCATATGATAAATAGATGTTTAAATTTATTAGAAACCACCAAATCATTATCTAGAGTGGGGCTATTACCATTTTTGTATTCTTTCTTAAATGTATGACGTCTCAGTCACTTTCTCATGGCTGAGACACAGTACCCGGCCACCCATGACTTAAAAGGGAGAGGCTTATTCTGGCTCATAGCTACAATCCATGATCAGCAGGCTCCAGGCAGAAATGGTACAGAGGAAGGGTCTTGCAGAGGAAAGCTGCTCACAACATGGCCTCCAAGAAGCAGAGAGAGCAGGGATAAACTGGGGAGGGAGATACGCCCTACCAGGTCCCGCCCCCAGTGACCTGCCTCTCCCACCAGGGCCCGCCTCCTAATACCAAGTCAGTTATATGGCCCCTGTGAGCCAGTCGTCTTCCAAAAGCCCTGCCTACAAGTTGAAGTCTTCGGGGTACATTCTTGATCTAAACCATAGGAGAATGAGAATTGTTTTCATCCTCACCAATATTTGTCAGATTTTATTCTCATTATTTTAAAAGTGCTAATAGTATGCCATGGTATCTCATTATGATTTTAATTTACATATCTCGGACTTATGATGGCAAATATCCTTTCATATGCTTATTATCATTTTCCTACATTCTTTTGTAAAATATCTTTTCAAACTTTCCTCCATTTTGAATTGAGATTATCTTTTCTTGAGTTGTGTCTATTTATTTTTTTGAGAAAATTCTATTGTCTGATTTACAGATATTTTTCTTTAGTTTATGGTATTTTTCCTGGAATAAAAGTGTTTTGATTTGATGAGGTGCAATTCACCGATTTTTAAATTTTTTTCAGGTTGTATTTTTTTTTTTTTTACTTTCTAGATAAATTATGTTTGCTTACCTCAAAATTGTAAATATTTACTTCTGTTTACAGGTTTGTAGTTTTACGTTTTGAATTTAGATCTATAATCCACTTTTACTTCATATCTGTATAGGGGCTGTTCATCATCCTTATTCCTGACAGATTTTCTGTCATTGTAGCACAGTATGTTCAAGGGAATTTTCTTTTTCTGCTGAATTGCCTTAATGCCATTGTTGAAAATTCATTGAACACAGATTGTGGATCTATTTCCAGAATATATATTCTGGTCCATTGATTTATATGTTGATCTCTTCATGAATACCAAGCTACTTTGACTGCATTATAATAAATCCAATTTTTTTTATAACTTGCTTTTGTTATTCTATTTTCTTTGTATTTCCACAAAAATGTTTCAATCAGCTTATCAAATAGGTGAAAATTTGAAATTGTGTTTAGTAGATGGGTGAATTTTGGGAGACTTATAATCTTAACAATGAGTTTTCCAGTCTGTGAACACAGTATCTCTTTCCATTTATTTGAGTCTTCTTTAGTTTTGATCAATATGATTTGTGGTTTCGGTGTAAAAGCAATAGTACAGATGGTGTAGATAATACAAAAATGAATGGAGTTGGTTGTGTTCCAAATAAACTTTGTTTACTAAACTGAACAGACACTTCTCAAAAGAAGAAGTACAAATGGCTAATAATTAGATTAAAAATGCTCAACATCTTTAGCCATCAGGGAATTGTGACTCAAAATTACATTGAGATTTCATATCACCCCAGTCAAGCTACAAGAGAAACATATACTAGTGAGATTGTGGGAAAATAGAAACATGTCTGCATCATTGTAGGAAATATAAAGTAGTATAGCCACAAAGGAAATCAGTGGGAAAGTTCCTCGGAGAAGTAAAAATAGAACTACCATATGATCCAGCTGTACCACTTCTCACTATATACCTGAAGAAATCCAAGTCAGCATACTGTAGATGTACCTGCATACCCATGTTTATTGCAATACTATTTATATTAGCTAAGCTATGGAATCGGCTTAGGAAGCCCATTAACAGATGAATGGGTAAAGAAAATGTGGTATATACACACAATGATGTATTATTTGGCCATAAAGAAGAACAAAATCATGTCATTTTCAGGAAAATGGATGGACCTAGAGACTTTAATGTTGACTGAAATAACAGACTCAGAAAGACAAATATTGCATATTTTTCATAAATGTGGACTCTAGAATAAAACCTTACGTATGAAAGTACTATAAAGAGGACAATTAGAGAAGGGGAAGAGGACTGGGGATGACAAGCGGACAGGGAAAGAGAGAGTGGTTGGGAAGTTGATATAATCAAAGTGTATTATATGTTTGGATGAAAATGTCGTAATAAAACCCATTATTCTCTATAATTAATATGTACCAATGCAAAAATAGTAATAATTAAAAAATTAAACTTTATTTACAAAACCAGAGCAGGCTAGATTTGGCCTATGTCAAGTAATATTTAATGCAATTATCAATATGGTTTGATTTAGATCTGCTATTTTTTTTCCTTCTGTTTATCCCATTTTTGTTGTTGTCGTTGTTTTGTTACTTTTTGAGTGCTGGGGATCAAACCCAGAGACACAGGCCTGCCAGGCAAGCTCAAGTTCTCTGCCACTGAGCCGCATTGCTGGCTTCCCTGTATGTTTCTGCCTGTTTCTTCTTGTTTTCTTTCTGATTAATTTTAAAAAATTCTATTTTTATTACTGGATTGCTGTCTATAACTCTTTACAATATTTTAATAACTTTTCAATTTCTATAATAACTATTTGAATTTAAAAAAATCTACTTAGAGGTGTAGTATTTCCCCCCACGATGAGAATCCTTCCAGTTGTATTTCTCATCCCTCCACCACTGATCTTCCTGTTGTGTTTGTTCTGTGTGTTCAACTACATAGACTGCAGTTCAAACAGACAATGTTGGAAGTTTTGCTTTTATGATAATATGCATTGTGTATTAATCTTATCTTCTGATTCCCATGTTTTACTGTCTAGAACCTTATTGACCCTGCTGCTCCATCTAGGGTCAGTCAATTCCTAGAGATAATAAATGACCTACCCAGAAACTGCACGTTTTATATGAATCCCACCAACCCAAAGGTGCTCACTGGCCAACCACCAGGGCTTGATTGGGTTTTAACAGGGCTTTCATCCTCTGGCCTCCATTCCCCTTTCCCAGTCATTCCAGAACAAAGTGGGAGAAAATTTGGACATCTCCTATCCCCAGAACTCACTGAAATCACTCAAATTAGGCATCCTGCTTAGCTTTTGTCTCTTGTGCCTTGTCCATTCCTTCCCATGGAAATCATAGCAAAGCTCTTGACCATGTTTTTCTTTTAAGCTTTCTGCCTCCTGAACAATCCTGATACTTCCTCCTGTGTCCCTGTGTGGCAGGGGTGTCACCTCCTTTTGGGAACTTTGAGTAACAAACTGTCTTTTTAATGGATATCAACTCCTTATCTTTTAGACTTACCATCTCCTGGTAACAATAAAACTGTATTTTAAAATTGTCTTTTGTGATTACCTAGCTATTCAATATTCCTATGAAACTTTATTTTTAAAGCTCTGAGTTTTCTTTGGTACTAGCTATTTTCAGGTTAAGAAATTTCCTTAGAATTTATTTTACAGCATATCTGCTAATGATGATTTTCCTCAGTTTTCTTTCACCAGAGAACATTTTTATTTTTCTGGCCTCCATGAATTTTGGCGAAAAATCAACACTCATTCAAATTCTTATTCTCTAATATCCCATGTACTGTTTTTCTGTAGAAGCTTTCAAAAAGTTCATCTTTGGTTTTCATTCATGAATGAAGAAGTTGGTACTCTGAGGGTTTAAGATTAAAGAGTTTGGCCAGTAGGAACAAAATCTGTGTCTAGACCCAAACTTTCTACTTGTTAAGATGGTACTTCTCATACAACATCGTGCTATCATGTCTACATTCATAAAAACTCCGAGGACCTACTGAATATTTATATTCCACAAAGTTACAGGAGTCAGTGAGTAAGAGGTATGGAGTCCGAGCTCTATTTTCACGCCTTTGCTGATTTTCAGCTTTGTAATGGCACTTCTCTTCTGGTTTTATTTTTGCAATTGGGTTACATGGCATCCTGCAGCAGGTTCCACGAGGTATATGCCTATTTAAATTCCTTTAATAGTAAAGAGTTGTACGTTAAATGACTATCCATCCAAATCATTCTGGATAGCAAGACACCAACATAATCTAACTGAAGGGATCATATCTTAATTGATATGATTTTCTTAAACATCATAAATACATGATGTGAAATTGTAGCTGGGTTTATGACTAAGGTGTTCTTTGTAGTCTGATTGTTTTAGTCAGATGAATCATTAAACTAATGTTTTATTTTATAAACACTTAACTTCAAGGTATAAAGGGAGTAGTGGAGACAGCACACTCCATTACACTTCGGACATAAATTCTGAGCTGGAAGATGATGCTTTTTACCACAAGGGAATACAAAATTAAAGGCAAATCTTCTAAAATGAAACCTTCTTCCTTCCTCATTTTGTGACCTTGGACAAGCATCTCACCTTTTCTCAGTTTCCTCATTTATAAACATGATTTTAATGAAATTCAAATGTTAATGGTGTTTATGAAGTGTTGGGTAGTTCCAGGCAAAAAGTAAATGCCAGGAGCTGCCATAAAGGAAATTCTCACCATGTACTAGCAGTAAACATATGCCAGAAAAATAAGCATTTTATACTCCATGTTCTTAAATGTGTTAAATGTAGCATTTCTGTTTCAGCCAGTGCCATTGAAATAATGTGGAATTTAGAATAAAATGGACAAGTGTTGTCACTTAGTAGCTTTTTATAACCACATGCAGTTTACATAATCTTGCAAACCTGATTCCTCATCTGTAAGACAGAATTAAAATAACAAAATGATAAGCACTTATCGAAAGCTTGTTATACCCCAATTATTTTGCTGATTTGTTGCCTCCGTTCTCGTATTTAAAATCTACCCACATAATTTGATATTTAGAGATTTATATGTAAATCATTTCATACCATATCAGCCACACTATGTCTGCTAAATACATTTTAATTTTCTGCCTCTTTCCTTTATCACTCATCACATATTGGACAGCTCATATCAGACTGACTAATCCACACATTCAATTTCTACACAATGCAAATCATTTTACTGTATTTTGGTGTCACTGAATGAATTTGAGTTTCTTCACTTACAAATAAGGATTAAATATATCTACTAGAACACACCGCAAAGTACTTTCTGCCATGCCTGGCACTTCTTAAGCATTCAATCAATGATAGATTCTATTTTCCTCCTTAAAACTTGCCCCCAGACTCAAATTTAGGAATAGCCCTATATGCTAAGTCCATTTTCTAATAAGGAACCATGTTATAAAGAAAGAGTTTTTGAATAAGGATTAACTGCATCAGTTCTTAAAAGGCATGGTAATGAGTTTTCATTATTCTGTGGCAGTAAAAATTTTCAAAGGTCATTCTATAAACTCTAATGTAATTTAAATGATTCTGTAAAAAAAAACTCAGAAAAACAATCACCCCAACAACTGCTTGTTAATCAGAGTCTTTCATTTTAATATTCTGGCTTACACAGTCTGAAAATGCTTTCTAGTTAGAAGGTGAAAATATAGCATACTTAATTTCCTTCCCAGTCTAGATTGTAATGGTACCAAGAGCTACACAAATATATCTTTATGTGCCAACTGTTGGAGGGATAGAAGAAGATTATTTGTTTTTTCTTCTCCTGGCCTTAGACAAAATGGTTTTTCTTCTCTGTGAATAAAATTGAATCTGATACATACCAAGTGCTGTTGATGGCCAGTTAATATTTTCTTTGTTGTTGTTGTTGTTGTTGTTGTTGTGGTTGTTTTGGTGCTGGGGATCGAACTCGGGTCCTTGTACTTGCAAGGCAAGCACTTTAACCACTGAGCTAAATCCCCAGCCCCAGTTAATATTTTCTGGTTATGAATTTATGCAAAAATTTAGTGATTGTCTTTTCAGTGATTCCTAACTTAAATAGGAACTATTGGGACAACCAGAACATTTGCTATCCTTTTCATGTTCTTGATATATAATATGGTACTTTCTTGAGGGAAACGTGGAAGAGGATTATGATTTCATTTAGTAATTCAGTTAATCAGTTTTTGTATGCTGAAAATCTTTCAACTGTAAGATAATGTCTCAGATGAAGAGGAAGAGAAGGTAGAGTACTGAGGCAGAAATGTTCTCTAGCAGAAAATATTCCACGGACAAGTTGCCCAAAAATATATTTCCAAATGTGTGCTCAGGGCACAAGATTTATACCTTTGTTGTCAGGGACCAATATGGTACGCCCTGGAGCATCCGTTTCGTCCTTCACGTGTTGAAGAAGAAGGACAACTGGCCAGCTTTTCTGTGAGAATGAAGCTGTGGTAGATTGTGTTTGGCAAGAGGCATTTGAGGGCACAATACAGTCTAGTTTGGTTTCAGCTAAGGATCTGTTCCATGAAACCAAAATGTTTCAGGTGAAGTTGATGCTTTGCCTCTGAGACGAACACAGTCCCTGATCAGTCTTGCAAGGAAGATGGCCACATAGTTGTTTCAAGAATGAGCTTGTGGCCAACTAGTTGCAATGAGAAAAATGATGAGACTTTGATGACATTTTTTAGAAAGCGAATCTTGTTCCTTCATTTGGACCTGCAATCCAGGAGAATATAAACACTAACACTGCCGCTGCCATTTGCTACCACATGTGGATCAGTTCTGCTTATGGAAAATAGAAATGGATAGAAACATCCAGTTCTGAATTGTCTTAGCATTGCTCACCTCCTGGCTTTCTAAAAGCAAGTGCTAATATCCATAAAACCTTGTTACTTAAGCCCACTTAGCTTGAGATTTCTGTTACTTGGAACATTGTTATTTCAAGGGCACTCCAGAATAGCCATCTCTCCTCATTGTTCTGTCTGAAATGGAAACTTTCCGGTATCTGCTTTTACCCATGACAGGGGTGCATATCTATTGTCAATGTAATCCTGCATAGATTTACACTAATTGAGAGAGAGGTTTGGTGGAATTTTTCTATTCAGTTTTCACATTTCAAGTGCAGTATGCTTTAGACTTGTGTTATAAAAGAAGAAAAACATGTTCTTCCCATTCTGTCCTTAGTCCTCTTGTTTCTCTTTCCTACAGGGTAATTGGCTCTCTCTCTCTGTCTCTCTGTCTCTCTCTCTCCGTCTCTCTGTCTCTCTCTCTCCCTTTGTCCCAAGAGCAAATACTTCTCTGAAATAGCATAGTCTTGTCCATATTAAATATGTAGTTTTTTCCTAAAAGTTTTATTATGCACAAAGAAGTCCCTTGCTAAAATGAACAGGCCGTTATCAGGCAAAAGAATTTAGTTCATTTTGTTTCTAACTTTCCCTTCCATATTGGTTGCACACTCATAAAATATGCCCAAAGGATGTATTAAAATGTTTTCCCCAAAATGCTGTGAAAAATAAACTCCCCTGCCCTACATGAATGAGAAAACTATTACAAGTTGTTTTTTTTTTTAAATTAAGCAATTTAAGCAACTCTTGTCTAGAGTGTAAACTGGCATAGTCATTCTAGTAAAAATATTTAGCAGGGTCTTTTGAAATAGATACGTGCATGTCCTGGGATCCAGAAGTCCCACTCCTCAGTTAGCAATCCAGAGGCACTCCGGCTCAAGACTCTACGTTAACCTGTGCAAAGCAGTTTTTGAAAGTAGAAGGCAAGCTAGGTATCCATCAGTAAGGGAAGGAATAAGCAAATGGGGTAATGTTAGGGATTATGCGATACGAGAAAGCATCATAGAAAGTGGACATGTCTCAGAAAAACTATCCTGTACTATAATTCTCTGTAGGAAATATACTTCATAAATGAAATCATGCTTCTTCTTCAAAAGTAAAAGCCAAACATGAACAATAACTGGTTTCTTCCCATATCTTTATTTCTCAGTCACAACAGGTAAATTTCTCTTGAATGTCTAAACAGATTTTGACAGTGGCAACCTGGTGTGAAACTACTTCAGCACCTTGAGATTGGATAACAACACAAAGTCTATCTTATGCCAAAGCTAAAACTATAACTTTTAGTTTTCAGGACTGGAGATTGAGCCCAGGGTCTTTGTGCTGAGATACATCCTCAGCCCATGTTCTAAGTTGACAGGTTACCCAGGCTGTGCTTGAACTTACTATCCTCCTGCCTCAGCCTTCCAGAGTGCACAAAATATTTTAATCTCTGTAGCTGTAGCTTTGCCTGAAGATAATTAGCATCTGTACACTCCTACCACTCCCAGCTTCCTACTGCTTTGGTGAAGATTGGCAATGACTCACCATTCAGTGGATCACCCAAGGGCTCACTTGACTCCAGTTATCAGAAGCACTTTATACAATTCATTGCTTCATTCACCTGAAGCCCTCTCCTTCGTCTTGGCTTTCCTCCTAGCTCATTGGTCACTTCATAATAGTCTGTACTGTGTTCTTTTTTGCTCAGTTTCCTAATTTTGGAGTGTCCAGTTCCCAATCCTTAGCTACATGGTCTTTTTCTACTTACTTCCTTGGCAATTTCATTTAGTCCTTTGACTTTGTCATCTTTTTGATAACAGCTTCCAAATGTCTACTTTTGGCTCAAACTACCTTATAAACCCAGATTTATACTACTGACTGCCCAGCAACCCAGTCACATACAGATGTACTCAATAATGAAACTGAACATGCCAAAATACCTAACCTATTCCTCCCCTCCACCTGCATATCCAGGACCCCGACTTTTCCTGCAATCTTCTGGTCTTAGTTGATAGCATGATATTTCCAAATACTTAAGCAAAATCCTCAAAGTCATCCATGAATTCTTTTTCTCTGTACTGACCAGCTTGTTGTTGCCAGGACAAAATAGCAGACTGGCACAGTTTAAAGGCGGAGAGGTTTATTTTTTGATTCATGGTTTCAGGGTTTCACTTCATGGTTGGCAGTCTGAGGCAGAAACATCACGGTGGGAGCGTGCGGCAGAGAAAAAAATGCTCACCTCATGGCAGCCAGGAAGTGGAGAGAGGAAGAAGAGCCAGGGAAGAGGGGGCGAGATCAGATGCAGTTCTCAAGGTCACAGCTGTGACCCACCTGGACAGAGCTGAGGTGTGCTTTACTCATCGCCTGGGCGTCTTTCAAATCAATCAAGTTGACAATCGGGATTAACCATTACACTCCCATTACTCATATTCCATTCATTCAGAAGCTCTATTCTTTCTGTGTTCAAGACATGCACAGAATCTGATTGCTCCCAGATTACCTTATCATCCGTCGTCTTTTGGATCTCTGTAGCAACACCCTAATTGGTCCCAATGATTCTACTCATACCTGTGAATTCTATGTCCAATTCAGCAGCTGGAGAGAGCCTTTGAAAATATCAGCTCATGTCACTCATTTGCTTAAACTTCCCAGTGACATTGTATATAGACCTGACCTACACCCAACATTTCCACTGCTGAGTATGTCTCCAAGAGATGGGACATCCCATGACAACAAAAAGACTTACTACACCAGAATATTCATAGCAGCTTTATTCATAAGTGCTACATACTGGAAAAAACTGGGATATCCATGAGATGAAGAGTAGATTTAAAAATAGTCCCATATTCCTGCAGTGGACTAACATACAGTAAAAAAAAAAAATAATTAGCAAAGGAGACATACAATAATAGAAAGAAAAAAATACAGTGCTGAGCAAAAAAAAAAAAAAACTCAGACAATACTACATAGTGTATGATCTTATGCATATGACCAACAAGAACATAGGAAACCAATCTATGATCACAGAACTGGGAATATTGGTTGCCTCTTTGCAGATGGTGGTATTGATTAGGAAGGAACAGAAGGAAATTTTCTGGGTCCAGAATAACATTCCATATCTCGATCTTGGTGGTTATATAAATGTATATGTGAATAAAAGTTCATGTTGCTTAATGTTTTTGCTTTTGCCCTATGCAATTTGTCCTTTATGGTTTTTGAGAGGATTTAACTGATGTCGAGCACCCTCTAAAAATCTTGCCATAACTGAGGCTGGCTCCTTCCTTCTTCCTTTCCTTCCTTCCTTCCTTCCTTCCTTCCTTCCTTCCTTCCTTCTTTCCTTCCTTCTTTCCTTCCTTCCTTCCCTCCCTCCTGCCCCTTCTTCTTCCTCTGCCTTCTTCCTCTTCCTCCTCCTCCTCTTGTTCTTCCTCTCTCTCTCCCTCCCCTTCCTTTCTTGGCTTTAGAAGGAACATCTCCATGACTGAGTTTTTAAATTTTAATTTATTAATGCATGTGCATAGTATATAATGTTTATATTCCTTGTAGGAAGTTGCACATATACACAATATATCTTTTTTTTTTCTTTTGGTGCTGGATCAAACTCAGGGCCTTGCACTTGCTGGGCAAGTACTCTACCACTGACATAAATCCCCAATAATATATTTTAACTCATTTTTCCATCCCTTTTCCATTCTTTCTCACCTTCACCTTCCCCCTCCATCTCTGGACTCTCTCTCTCTCTTTTTTTTTTTTCAATTCTTGTTTTTTTTGCTGCAGACACTGTCCACTCCAGAGCACTCAAAGACCCTCAGAAACAAATTATTCGGGCAGATACATTTTAAATTATCTGCATTTGGTTATTTTATGTTATGCCAACGGGAGCCTAAACTATTTTCTTTTTGTAGGAAAATAGATTTACCTCAACAGGGCATCCTTTATGCCATTTACCAAAAGCAAATAGAAATAAAAGGTAGAAATTCATTAGGCTTTTTTCCTACCATCTTTCAGGATTCCACACATTTTGCACAGCTGAGGTCTGAGAGAGTGTACTCAATCTCTTGGCCTGAAACCGTGCTTGAGGGACGACCGTACTTAGTAGAACTTTGCCTGGAAAAGCTTTGTCCTGGGGAAAGCTGCCCATGTGAAGTGACAGAATGTTTGCAGAATAAGACTGACAGTCTTCTTCACGCAGAGGAAAAGTCTCACCCCACCTAACACCAGATTCCTGCTGCAGATTCTCTTCATGTATGCCGTGATCCCACGTAGATTACTTCTTTTTCTGAATCAGCAGTGTATATGTACCTGCTGAAGAGTAGGCGCTTTAGCATGATGCCTTAATTCTAACTCGACCCCTTAGTGGTCTATATAAAGTGATGAATACTTACTATGCAGGGTGGCACTCTTCTATCTGCCGCTTCCTCTGAAGAATTCTGTATGTAAGGAACACAAATGAACTAGCCAAATGAAAACTACCACATGATTATGGGCATGGTAATGCATAATAGCAAATAGCACGCGATCTAAAAGGGTAACTTTTCTCATTAGTATGAATTGTTTATACTATTTATAATATTGAGTATTTGTTAAAAGCCTTGCAAATTGGGGGTGCAGAGATAATTGCCATATTCTATGAGCTGGGCTTTGTCATTATCTTTATTTTGCAAGAGAGAAAAAGTTTCTGGAACTTGTTCCACCACTGGGGGGAAGGTAAGTATTCTAGCACATGCTTTTGACCGTAATTATGGGCTTGAAACCTAGCCCCTCACATAGGTCCTTATTCTTTTGGGTATGACAATTTTAAAACCTTTTTAACTTTATTTTCCCAATCAGTGAAATCTTCTACCTACGCCATGGCAAGCTTAAATAAGGCCAGCATTACACTGAAAATGACGTAAAGTAGGAGCTACGATATTCGCCGTTGCCTTAATTTTCCCTTTTGCCTGTTTAAATGAGTACATATTCAGAATTTAGAACTTCTATCATACCTTATAGTTCTTGATTTCGGAACAATAGTTCTACTATTACTTAAGAACCATACGAATGCACCAGTACTACTCTATCATTCTAAATCCACAGTCCATTGTCAATGATAAACTTCTGACCAAGCGTAGAATTGAAACCAAACACAGTGTTTTGCCCATTGGGGAATACAGAGTGGATAAGCATAACCAGGAACCAAAAGGGTGAAATAAGGTTTATTTCTTACAGCTGGTAGGAAGAGAGGACTAGGGATATCTCCCTAGCAGTGCGCCCAACAAAGAAAACAAAGGACTTTAATGGGTACAGTTAGGCACATTCATATCAGAAAGACCTGTCATCACATGTGGAGACAAAAACAGTTGCAGATCGTGCTGCTTCTTTTGTAGCATGATCAAAAATGTCAGCTGGGGATGGCTCCTGGGCGGACAATTTAGCACTGTAATGTGATTATAATGAGCAAGATTTACTCTAGGTCATCTAGAAGAGAGACTCAGCGTCACTCACCCATTTCAGCTGGTTCTTTACGGCTTCCTGGAGGACTTTATCTGAAAAAAAGCAAACAAACAACAATAACAACTTTGAAGGAACATTAGCAATCATCTAAAGGTGCAGCAACATTTTCCTCTGAAAGTTTAGGTGTTTGCACCTGAAAATTATTCCTCACGGCAAAAAGAATCAAATGTGATCCATTCTATAATAGATGTAATTATAGAATGCTAAATTCAGTCACCTGGGATGTAATTTCATTTGCACTATCAATTTTTCAAAATATTATTACCTTTTCATGATTTAAATTTTAATTTCTTTTTAGTTAAAAAATTTATTCATGTTAGTTTGAAGATCATTCCCCTTGGTTGTGAAAATAAAAGTAGATTAGATATTGTTAGTTCGTTTTCCTCTTATTTTTGGTTTTGGGGAGATAAGACCTCAATAACTTATTTATTAGTCACATAACCACTGCAAATTGCTTAACCTATATAAACTTTGTTTCCTTCCATCTAAAATGAGAGCAATGATAACATCCTTGTTCGATTTTTCCCCTGTCAAGATTACACACGGTTTCTCAGATGAGTATGGAAATATAAAATATATTCCTTTAATATTTCTTCCCTCTCCCATTCACAACTTATCCAAACAATGTTTTGTCTCTTACATGCATGTTTTCTTGCTATACCCCAGTGAACATAGTATTTTTATTGCTTTTTTCTTAAACCTGAGCTTCAGCCTTCTTGACCTGTTCTTTAGGGTTTATAATATACTTTTATTTTGCTTTTGTCCTTGGTTATATGACATTACTACATCACCTTTTAAATGAAAGGTCACAAACCAACTATGTAGACATATTATCTTTTTTATTTATATTCTCTCATAATTTTCTTTGTAATTTAATTTTAGACTTTCTTAATAGAGTGCCATTTGACACAGCTTACAGATCATTTTTCCCTTAAATTTTTAATTATATGCCCAAATGAAAGTACATACAAGATATGTGTCTGAATATGCCTATTATTTTCATTCTAGATGTTTTAGAAACTAATAAAACTTTTATTTTTTTCCTGAGGTTTCTGACATATCCACATGATCCTTTTGATTCTTTGTTGTAATTTATTATTAAATCCAAAAGAGTAAATCCTTTTCTTGTTTTGTCCACTCTTTACTGAATAAAGCATGTCAATAAGACAAGAATAAGAATTTATCAAGTGCTCTACTTTTCCCAAACACTAGTTTTACAAAGTAAGTTCAGAGAGTTGAAATTCCACAACCACCTCTAGGTTTACCCTTGAAACACTTTAAAAATAATTTCTGGGAAGGATCACATGAACCCTTCCCTTGACAAGCCGCTCACTAAAGTAATTCTTTTGGGAAATGGCACTGAAAAGTTACGATAGAGACAGACTTCTTCAAAACCCAAGAAGGAGGGATTCTGCTTGTTGTTACAAGTAAACCATGAAAACATTCTGTTAACTGGGTTGGCATTGAGAGATAGTTTAATGCCATTTGAAATACAACATTCCAAGTGAGCTGTGCTATAATTTAATTGTGTAAGTTTGTCTTGTGAGTCAGTATTTGGAATACTACATAGATATATAGAGGGAATTTATGTAAACTGTTGGCTTTTTTTTACTGTAATTTTAGGCATATTGAAAAATAATTATTGATGTTAAGCTAGTTGTAAGTCTTGACATTCATACTTGGCCTTTGGAAATTTGGACTAAAAAACACTGAGATGATGAATATTTATCAATATTTAATAAAAGCCTTTAAGAAATTAGAATTCAATGTCCAAGCTTCTTAGGATAAAAGTCAGTGATGACTCTAATGCTCATGAAAAGCAGCGTTAAAAAAAGAATTTTTGGTAATGTTCCTGAGCCTTTCGTTGTCATTTTCCTTGCCTGTTATCGCATGGGATTGTATCTGAAATATCAGCTGCTCTATAATTGTGTGGATCACATTTGAGTTTCTCTTGGGAAACGTACTCCTCTTTCCAGAGTAGGGCTTGAAAAAGTGTTCACAGTTTCCCAGGACAGCCTTAGTTCATGCCCATAATCCCACTGTTAAGTGACGTTTTCACTCTTAGAAAATCTCAATTTGAACAATACAGGCAAGATGACTTCCCCGAGCCCTCGAGAGGAGCCATCTGGACTTTCATACTAGGCAAAGATACTCGATGTTAGAGTTGCAGAAGAAAAGAAGAGAGACTTAAAAAGTAGGGGAACATATTTCAGTTTATCTCATGGTTTGATTTAAACCTACAGCATATTGTTCCTCAGATTAGTAGGAAATGAAGAAATGTATTCATATATACTCACAGTCATATTTTAAAATCTTACTGAGATAGAAGTAAATTGAAAATCTCACCACAGACTTGTAGCCTGTTAAAAACAAAAAATATTTTCTGCTCTTTCATTAATGTAGCTAGAATTTTCTGTGTGATCTCCCTTTTGCCCAGGGATTACGTGAAACCATGTACAGCAATGTTTACGTTAGGCTTCAGATTCAGGCATTAGGTGTCTGAATCTCTTCTTTGAAGGAAAACTTACTCTAAATCTGTGAAATAAAAAAGCAGAGGAGTTCTAAAATATTTTCTTGAGAGAAACAAAGTATTCAAAGTATGGCAATAAAGGGTTCATTTCTCTAAGAGTTAAATTGCCTATACACATTCTAAGCAACAACAATAATAATAATACAGTTGCAATCAAGTGAAACAACCTTGATCTACAAAAACTACAAATATTCAATGATGTTGGAAAGGGATGAATTGTATAAAATATTTGAGGGAGAAGTCCCAGACACTAATATGAACCAATTGTTTACTCAATAACCAACAAAATAGCTGTGTATAATGCACATTGCATGGATATATTGACCACACATCAAGGGTCAGCAATTAGGCTGCATGGAATCTTAAATTTATGATCACAGTCCTTAACAAGCACAGTCTTGGGACCACCCAGATAAATATTATTGCGGCTTACTGAAAAAAAAAAAAAACAAAACTTTCCATGACAGCTAAGTAGAGATATTACCAGGGGCCTCTGGGTACCAATTCTTCCTATTTCCATAAAATTAACATATAGTCTACTTAATGCTGTTTGGCTCAAAAATGCAGTCTGTATGTGTGAATTTCTATAATATGGTATTTTCAACCAAGACACAATTTAAATTGTTCTTCAGTAGTGAAGCATAAAAGGACTGTGGTTCAGCAAGAAATAATTTGATCTAAGGAGACCTTACATTCCATAAACAATCTACTATAATCTGCTTGACTCACTCTTATGAACTCTGAAGCCAAAGGAAGGTGGCTGGGATGGGCCGTGTCTCATCCTGCTGCCAAGAACCTCTTGTTTCCAGTAATTCTCAGCATATCCGACTAAATAAATAAGGACATTAATGGAATCATTAGGAATCTGTTGCCTGCCTGAAAGGACATATTTTTTCTCTCTTCTTATCTTTAAATAATCTCCTTCAGGATGTCAGGATTTAACTCTATTGCTATCTTCTGTTCTCTATTTATTGTATCTGAAAGTTTCCCAGTATATTAATATTAGACTAAGTTGTGGTTTTTTCATTACCGAAACATGCAAATACTGTATGTAAGCATAAATGATATATCTATGAGAATAGTACATAGTGCCTACTTAGAGAATGTTTTACTGAATTTGCTTTGAAAATGCATCTAATTTTTATAAAGATAAGATATTTTTTCTGCATATTATTTTTCCTCTAATTTACTCCATTTTCCCACATTATGGGTCCTGTATAGTTTCCAAGGTAGGATTTAGGTTTGAGATCAGGCTATTTGACTCAAATGAAATCACTCATCTTCCTGAAGTTAAGGAAATTGGTTGCTATTATGTTTTATCCAACAAGACAAAGGAATGATATTGTATTTATTTCCAAGCTTAATAATAAATCATTGTGTAAAGAAGTATTTAGAAGGTGAAGTAGATTTATCCAACGCTCAGTCATGTTATTTTCTAGAGGACAAATCCTTTCATTTAAATTTGTTAGCAGAGTTTCTTTCTCCCAAATTAAACTCCATCTTCTGACAAATGGGTCTTTGCCCTAGAGCAAAATCGATTACGACAAGTGTTTAGTAAAAGGAATAAGGTTATAAATCAAATATTCATCACTGCTAACTGTGTAGATTTTCAGATTTTCACTATCTGATTGATAGAAATTATTTTGGTCCCTAGTAGCTATGTGATGTGGTATAACCTGTGGAGAAAGCTTTCAAAGTTATAAATATGTATTACTTTTTAAACATGCATTATGAGAAAGCATCTTGAGCTAAGGAACCTGTATAGATTCCTATAGATATCTAGTCACACCATGAGAGCTGATTTTTATCATTTATTTCATTAAAACTATTGCTTGTTTTTGCGAGGATATTTATTATAATTTGTTATTGCATGCAGAAAAAATTGGCAATTTTATTCTTCATTTTTCATCTTGTTTACATTTATATTTTCATGTCTAATAATATGTTTTATAAAGACCTTTGTCACTATAAATGAGAAGTCGATGGCTTTTTAATCATAATACCTATAATGAAAATGTTTATCATGGCTACCTTGATATTGTAAATTGTTTCAAGGAGTTTATGGTAACTTCTGTCAAAGAAAAACATTACAATGTGTCCTCATCTATCCTCTTCACTAGGTTTGGCACCTTGCAGTTTCTGGTTCTTCCCCAAATTCGAACTAGCCAAATGTTTTGAATTGATTCAGGACATCGAGGGAGTCAAGACAGCACGATTAAAGACCCTTGTGAAAGAGGACTTCCAGAACTGCTTCGGAAAGTGGCACGAATGATGTGCCAAGTGCATTCAAAGTAAGGAAAGTATTTTGAAGAAGAATGATGACAATGTGTCTCTTACTGTAATCATTCTTTTTAAATTTAAACATTCACTATGTTTTGATCATATCTAGAATCATATATTTTGTGGTCTTTCAAAAATATATGGCTTTTTATCATCAAAGACAGGTAATTTTTGTCTTTATTTTTTGTTTACTTTCTTTTAGAACCTTTCTTTAGTTATTTCAAAAGAATTATCAATGCAAATATAAGTGCATCAATGTGAACAGCTGTTTAAAAATTGTGGGAAACATATTCTTTTTCAAAGTGCACAGTAGAACCCAGCTATATTACTTTCACTACTTCCTCATGTTCGCACAAAGGCCCTGAGTCAAGACAAACATCCAGGGAATACCCACAGTAGGCCCAATGCTGAATGATCAGAGTCTTTCTTAAACATTTATGCTTAGTTTGAATTGAAAAAAAATTGTTGCATAAATTTCCATGATGCAATGTGGTGTTTCAATACATGCCAAAAAGAGCAAATCAGGCTAATTAACATATTTCTTTTTGGTGAGAACATTTAAAATCTACTCTTCAAGCAATTTTGAAATATATAATACATTACTATGAACTATAATCACCTCACTATATAATAGATCACCAAAACTCATTCATTTTATCTAACTGAAACTAACCTTGCACTAGTGTCTCCTTTTCCCTTCTTAGCCACCTCCAGCCTCTAGTAACCACCATTTTACTCTCAACTTCCATGAGTTTGGCTTTTTAGATTCCATATGCAAGTGAGGTGATGTGATATTTCTTTTGGTGTCTGGCTTACTTCACTTAGGACAATGTCCTGTGTGTTTATTTAGGATAGAATTTGACAGAATTTCTTTTTCTTAGGCTGTGAGTGTGTCATAAGTTTTTAATCTATTATCTGTTAATGGGCACATCAGTTGTTTCTATATCTTGACTATTGTGAATAGGCTACAATAAACATGGCAGTTATAGATATGGATTCAACATATTGATTTCAAGTCTTTTGAATATGTATCCAGAAGTGGGACTGCTGGATCACATGGTAAATCTCATTTTAATTTTTGGAGAGACAGTGATACTCTTTTCCAAAATAGCTGTATTAATTTATGTTCCCAAGAAGAGTGTAGACATATTCCTTTTTCTCCATATCCTTAACAATACTTATCTTTCATCTTTTTGATAATACCATTTTAACAGCTGTGAGATGATTCGTTTTAGTTTTAATTTGCATTTCCCTGATTATTGATATCAAGAATTTTTCTTGTATCTGTTGACTATTCATATATCTTCTTTTGGGAAATGTCTATTCAAGTCTATTATTCATTTAAACAGGATTATTTGTCTTATTATTATTGAATATTTTGAATTCCTTGTATATCTTGGCTATAAACCTCTTATCCAATGTATAATTTGCAAATACTTTTTTCTAATATGTGGGTTATCTCTTATTCTGTTAATTGGATCATTTGCTTTGCAGAAGCTTTATAGTTTCATGTAATCCTATTTTCTATTTTTGATTTGTGGACTGTGTTTTTGAGTTCATATCCAAGAAATAATCATCCAGATGAAAGTTATGTATCTTCTCCCCTATGTTTTCTTCTTGCAGTTTTTACAGTTGCATGTCTTACATTTAAATTTTTAATCTATTTTGACTTCATTGTTGTACTAATTTTTCATATTTAGTAATTAATCCTTAAAATTTAATGAGATATTTGTGAAGTTTTATTATAAGGATGTCCTTAAAGTACAGGGAGCACTTTAAGCATCTTAACAGTGAAGATTGGTTAAATATATTATTATGCATCTAACTATGGGTAATAGTGAAGTAAAAGAATAAGTAATATTATGCAAAGATATGCATGACATAAAGACAATCAAGTTGTTAATGGTTATATTTTATTATTCAATTTTTAGTTAATAAAAACTTGGTTCTTTTTTCTCTTTAATATCATACACACACACACACACACGTGTGGATACCTGACAAGACTACCTCTGAAATGTTAGAAATGGTAACATATTAAGAGTGATTGTACATAGTGATTTTTTAAAACTTCCTTATTTTGCTCATTTATATTTTCTAAAGTTTCTATTTATCCGTATAAGGCCTACATAAAGGCAAAGTATTGTGAAGCGTTAAAAAAATGCTTCCTGTGACAACTTTCTTGTTACTTATCCCCACACCTACCATTCACAATACATCACTATTTTTTTCTGTAGACTTACCTCAAAGGAGAGCAATGCAGCCTGGACATAAAAGCAATAAGTTAACTTCTGAATGTACTTTTACTAATTGATGGTAGAAGAAATAAAGAAAAACTTTCACTTTCAAAAGCCAGACCTTGTCTTTTCTCAATAGAGAAAATTTAAACATAAAAATTAAAAAGACCTAAAAAAGCAGTTTATATATTTCCAAAAGTTGCAACCTATTTAGGATACAGAATGCATTGGCTTGGGGCTTCCTCTTGAGTTGGTTTGGCTAAGAGAATGCAGTCGAAGTGGGTGGGGATGAGTTGCTTCTCATCTCTCTCAGCTTCTGCTTTTTTGGTGACAGCAAGCCAGGGGAGCCTCCAAGGGGATTCGGAACTGCACAGAAGGGTGGAGTCATCATGGTGCAGAGGGCTGAGGCCATCCTGGCCAAGCAAGCTGCGGCTGGCCTGCTAGTCCCTCCTGGATGCACAGGTGAGCTCTGTAAACTGCCACTCACAGTACGCTTGTAAAGAAAAACACATGCATTGTGTTTTATGCTTCTGATATCTTGTGCTTATTTGGTTTGTATCACTCTACTGGCAATAGTTAACAGGTACAAATTCAGAGAGTTAAAATTTTAAGTTAGAGTGAGAAATAAAAATGTATGCTATCAAATGAGTTTTTACTTTCAGATAATTACATGGTATTAGGAAAATCACAAAAGATATAATTATTCTTGAAATACTGGCAAATCCAGGGCATGGCCAAGACCAAAGAAACTAGATGAAAAACTCTAGCTATGTTTAAGACAGAAGTCAAGGGCTCAATATAGCTATATGTTGCTCCTACAGAGTGGCCAGTCAGACCAAAAACATTTTATGGAAGAGTCTTTCTTGCTTTGGAGATGCTCAAAGTCCAACTACAACAGAAAGCTGCCAACCTAAGTTAAATTTCATACTGTTTATTTATCTATTTATTTATTATTAGCATATTGATTGTACAAATTAATGGGTTTCACTGGACGTTTCTATGCATGCATATATCAGGCATTGATGATGTCCATCCTCCTTTCTACCTTCTCTCTCCTTCCTCTTTCTTGTCTATCCCCCACCTTCTTTCAGCTCCTAATAGTCCCTCTTTTACTTTCTGGTCATCTTATTTTTAGCTTCGGCATATGAGAAAAAAACACACAGTACTAGTCTTTTTGTGTCTAACTTATTTCACTCAACATGATGTCCTCCATTTCCATCTACTTTCCTGTAAATGGCAGAATTTCCTTCTTCTTTATGGTTAAATAATGCTCTTGTGTATATATGGTACTTTTTTTTTTACTTTTATCACTACATGTTTGTAGTATATAATGATTACATCCATTGTAGAGGATTGGTACATGTACATAACACACTTCAATCCTTCCCCCCTTCCACCATTCTTTTATTTTTCCAGCACCAGATTCATTTATTTATAAGACCTTATAAAGTTAATTATGCTTTAGGCATAACAATTGGTTTTGAGCAGATGCAAAACAATTTTTTATTCTTCCTTTTCTTCTGCCTCCTTTGAGTCCTTCTCCATCTACTTGTTTCCTGGGTTCCCTAGAGTTTGTGTTGATGATCATGTAGGAGTTGCTAAAATCTAAATCAGTGGTTAATGAGATTTTGTGCTATTTCCATACCTACATCTATTTTAATATTAATGTTGTAGAACAGTGTTGAGTTCTTATCCAGGTGAATTTTAGATAAAATGTAGCTCATAGACCTGCCATCATTTTGAGGTCCTAGAATTAGTTCATCCTTCTCAAGGTGGCTGACAAATTTCCAACAGGAATCCTAAAAGAAGAACCGACTGAGTCACTGGGTGGAGACGCTCTTCAACTTTGCATTCTGGTCATCTTTTGATTTATCTTATAGGCAGAACTATATGCATTTGTAAATCAGTGTACTATCTCTCTTAGGAATCTTTGACATTGTTATAACCATTTGATAGGAAATACATTGTTTTAAAGATGGAAACTTTCCACTCACATTAAACTAAGCATCTATAAAAATTTATTTGATGTATTTTATATTAATGTTTGTACAAAGCTAAAAAATAGGCACCAAATGAGTCCTGAAGTTGGGTTCAAAATGGTATTTTCAGAGTGTGAGGTTTGTACCATTAGCAAATTTTCCCCCCACAGAAGCAAGAATTGAGGAAGAGATGCTAGTTTTGTAGGTAGATTTTATTTTTATTCTTTTAATTTTTTGTTCTGGAAATTATCTTTTCATAAATATTATGTTCTTTTGATTGATTTCACTAAAGTATATTCACTTTAGTGTTACGTATATTTTGATACTATGAACGATAAGCTCTTTTTCTTGAACAGTGGGAGCTTTCTATTAAAAGTGTCCTCAAGTTTTTGTTTTAATATTAGAATTATTTAATACCATGGGAGAGGGAAAATTGCTTTATTTGCAAACATAATTCAAAGGAACCCAGAGTGCTGTACTGGTCACTGTTTTTCCCTTTAGATTAAAAAAAAAATAGAGTTTATTTTTTGAACAGTTTTTATATTTACGGAAGAAAATCAGTAGAAGGTGCAGTCCGTATAGCAGCTCATTTCCTCCTTGCCCCTCAGTTTCTCTATTAACATCTTACATTAGTATACTGCATTGTTACAGTTGAGCTGAAACTTACACATTTTTGTTAGCTAATGTTCATAGTTTGTATTATGGTTTATTCTTAGTATTGTACATTTAATAGGTTTTGAGAAATGTCAATGACATGTATTTGTCATTATCATACAGATCAGTTTCACAGTCCTAAAAATCCCTGTTTCACCTAACCACTGATCTTTCATGCTTCCATAGTTTGACCTTTTCTAGAAAGTCATTCAGTTGGAATCACAATATACAGCTCTTTCTTACTTACTTTTTTACTTAGTAATGTGTATTTAAGAGTCTTGCCTGTCTTTTTATGATTAGATAGCTTATTTCTTTTTATCGATGAGTAGTACACCATTGTGTTTAATTGCACTAGTTTATCTATTCGTCTACTGAAAGACAGTTTAGTTGCTTTCACATTTTGCCAATTATGAGCAAAGCTGCTATAAATGTAAACATTTATGTGAATTTTTTTGTGTAGACATAAGTTTTCAACTCCTTTATGTAAATACAAAGAAGCTTAATTGTTGTATTAGTTGGTAAGAGTGTATTTAGTTATGCAAGAAAGTTCCAAAATGTCTTCCGAAGTAACTGTGTCATTTCCCATTGCCACCAGCAATGAATAAGCTTTCCTGAGCTCTTCATCTTTCCTAGTAGTTGGGGTTGTCATTGCTTTAGAGTTTGACCATTCTAATAGTGTAGAAATGGTAGTATACTTCTTGTCTTTTGCAATTCTCTAACAATGTATGATGTTGAACATCTTTTCAGAATGGCTACTAGCAAGAAATTAATAACAAATGCTGGTGAGACTGTGGGGGGTGTGGAGGGACCCTCCTATAATATTGCTGGGAATGTAAACTAGTGCAACCAGTGTGGAAACCGGTATGGAGATTCTTCAAAAAAACTAAAATTAGAAATTCCATTTGAACCAACTATTTCTCTTCTTGTTACCTTCTCGAAAGTGTGAAAGACAACATATCACAATGATACATGCATTCCCATGTTTATAGCAGCAAAATTTATAATAGGTAAATCTTATATCCTATATATCCATTGGTACATGAATAGATAAAGAAAAGATGGTATTTGAACATAATGGAGTACCCACCATAAAAAAGGTAAGCTTTAGTCATTTGTGGGAAAATGGATGCCCCTTGAGAGCATAATGTTAAGGAAAAGAAATGAGATACATAAGCTTAAATATCACATAGTTTCCTTATATGAGAAACCCAAAATAGAAATAAAGAGTAAAATACAAGATAGATAACAGAAGTAGGGAGATAGCTCTCTTGCAAATGGGAAGAGGAGCAAGAGATGGAGATAGTGGGGGAGTCATAGAAGGGTGAAAAAAGAATTGAGATGTGTTATGTACATGTACCAACTCCCCACGTGGAATGCATCATTATGTAATGGAAATATGTACTAATTCTGTATCTTTTATTAGTGAATGTCTGTTCATATGTTTGTCCATTTTTGTTGTTTTTGTATTGTTTAAAAGTTTTTCTGTATATTCTATACCAGTCCTTCAGTGATAGGTGATTTGCAAATATTTTATCTCTGAGGTTTTTTTTTACTTTTTTTAAATACAGAAATTTTTAGTTTTAATGATGTCCAATTCATCAATTTTTCATTCATGGATCTTTTGTGGATAGTTTTCAGTCTAGCAATCATCACTAAATCCAAGTTCACCTAGATTTTCTCGTAGATTATCTTTTAGAAATTTTGTAGTTTTGTGTTTTACATATGGAGTGTGATTAAATTTGCATTAACTTTTGTGAAAAGTGTGAGATTTGTGTCTAGATTTTTTTTCTTTTTATGTGGGTGTTCATTTGTCCCATTTGTAAAACAGATTATGCTTCCTCCCCATGTAATTGCCTTTGCTTTTTGCCAGAGATAAGCCGACTATGTATGTATCTATTTCTAGGCATTATGTTCTATGTAGGTTGGAGGAGGTTTTCCTGTGGGTGATTAGCTACTAAATGAACCAACACTAGATGAAGATTATATTTCAAAAGCACTCTAAAACCTCAGAAGACAGCAGCTATGTCCCCACTGGATAATCTTGTGTATGAAAGTAAGCATAAGAACCTGACGTTATAGATTTCAGTATTGTTCAGTGAACCGGAATCTCTGAAATTACACTTGAATCTATACCGAACCACCTTATCTTGAGTACTGTAGGAGTACAGTAGTACAGTAAGGCTTGATGTCAGGTAGTGACAAGTCTCTGATTTTTTTTTTTTCTTCAGTAATACTTTAGCTATTCTGTGTCTTTTGGCTATTTCTGGATCTATTCCTGGGTCCTCTCCAAATAGACTTTAGGGCTGGTTTATCGATATTCTCCAAAAAAACTTTCTGGGATTTTGAATCCCAGAAACAATTGGGATTGTTTTGAGTCTCTGGACCAAATGGTGGAGAAATGACATGTTGAAATATTGTGTATTTTTATTCTTGCACGCACAGTCATTTCTCTTATCGAAGTTTTATAGTGTTTCTCATTTAGCTATTGAATACATTTTGTTAGGCAAACTATTTCAATTTTTTGCTATTAATATATACATGATATTGTATTTTTAATTCCCATCATTTGTGGCATTTGAGAAAGCAATTGACTTTTGTATATTAACCTTGTCTTACATCTTTATTAAAACCACTCCTTAGAGCTAAGCATGGTATGCATGCCTGCAATCCCAGCGCTCGAGATGCTGAGGCACAAAGATTGCCCTGAGTCCAGAGTCAACCTGGGTTACGAGTGAGTTCAAGACCACGCTAAACTACATAGTGAGAACTTGTCTCAAAAATAAAATAAAACCATTTATTAGTTCCAGGACTTTAAAAAATACATTTAGTTTCCTTGGGGTTTTCTATATAAACAAGTGTGTGATCCATAAGCAGAGATGTTATATTTTCTATCCTGATCAGTATAATTTTTCTTTTCTTGTCTTATTGTATCAGCTATGGCTCTCAGCGTGATGTTTAATAGTACTCTGAAAATGAACATCTTTTCATTCTTATTAATCTTATTGGGAAACATCTAGGTGCTTAAAGTGTTTTGTTAATAATGTCGTCGACAGAGCAAGTTCGTCTCACGAGGTCACGCTTCCTTATCAGCTAAACAAACCCACAAAGCCTTGGCCATTGGTCAGAGGTATGGTTTTTGTTTTTGCTTTTGTTTTGCTCATGCAATATTCCTGTACATATGTTTTATAGGATTTTTATTAGCAACTCTTCATGGAAAGAAATCTGTAGCCAAATAAGTTGCAGGAATAAGTGACAAAAATAAACATCGTGTTCTGTATACCTACTTTGGGAAACATTGCCATTGCCATTCCTTTCAATGAGTTACAGAAGCTGTGGGTGCTCATTATCATTACAAAAGATGTACTGCTTGTGCTTTGTGTATAAAGTCTTGGAACCAATGTTGCCTTTGGCCTGCTTCTCCCAGAGGAGTCCCACAGAGTCACCTGAAAGGCTCTAGCTACCCCGTGGCAGGTGAACAATGCGTTGTGAGAAATGCTAGCACTGCAGCGTGGAGGAACAGATGCCCATTTCTGGATACAGCCACACACCTGCGTTCGTGAGCCTGATTGACTGTGGATATCTGTGCGTGACAGAAGGCTAAAGAGAGCTAATTGCTAAAATCTCTGTTGCTCCAGGTTTTTATATTTCCTTGTATAAACACAGTTATGAAGCGAGGACATGGGTGCTGTTTTCAAGGTTTTAGAGTGCCTCTGAAAGGTGACCTTCCATTATTTTCAGTTCAATTAGTGGTTAATTGTCCACAGGAAAACATTTTCTGACCTATATCCATTTTAAATACAACAAACGGCCTTTACTGAAGCATGTCTGGGAGTAACAGCTGTTCCGTGGTAGATGGTGACCTGTCTTACAGTGACGAGCTAGAGAGTTTCTATAACCCAGATGAGCTGAACAGTTGTCCACTATGGAAGCCCTTCATTCTGGCTGTGTTTGTCTTTTCTTTCTCCTTTTCTTGCATTTATAAAAAAGGTGTCATTACTTTAAATTATACTTCTTTCTAACCAGAGTTCAGGCTGTGGTCCTGATATAAGAGAGCATTAATAAAAATGTTAGAAACATTTATTCACACTTGCTCTGTTCAAGGCACTGTGCTATGAGATATGCAAGGACTAGGACTTACACCATCCTGGAGTTCTTTTTTGCTGCTTTAACTAAACCGGCTACAAGCCTGGTGCTGCTAAGTCTCCCCGCAGCAGGCTCGCCTGGGTGTCAGCTCCATGGGACACTTCTCGTGAGGCCTCAGTGCTGACCGTCTGCCTCCCACTTGGAGGTCTGAGTTCCAGCTCCAGTCCACAGTTCAGTCTTGCACCCACTGTGTGTTCTCGTAGGACACAATGCTAATCATTGTCATATGTCAAAATAATTCATAAAGGTACATGAGGTTTTGAATGTATAAACTAGTAAGCTGCCTGTTTTTTTTTTGTTTGTTTGTTTTGTTTTGTTCTTTTGGGAGTTTTGGTTTGTGCTAGCAACTTGCATATTAGGAACAGTTTACATTTCTAAATGGTCACTTTTTCATAATTCTATCAATGCCCACATAAGAGTCTTGATTGTGCTTTTTGACCCACAAAACCCTATTTGCTCTCAGCCTTTTGTTGATCCCTATTATATATTTTACAAATGATAAAGTCCTGCTGGGGATTGAGCTCAGCAGTTAGAGTGCTTGCCTAGCAAGCACAAGGCCCTGAGTTCAATCCCTAGCACAAAAAAAAAAAAAAAGAAAAAAGAAAAAAGAAAACAATAAAGTCTTTGTTGCTGCATCACACATTAACCACGTTGATGAGTGCTATGTAGCTAGTTTATGGCTCACTCAAACATTAAGACTAACATAACATTATGTAGAAATGGAGTATAAGTTCTTTTAGAACAAGATATAGATGTTCTTTCTTTTAGGATTAGGATTCCATTACATTTTTTAAATGGCTCTGGACAGAAGTACTCTCACAAAAATCCTATGTTGCTGGGGATTAAACTCAGTGGTTAGAATGCTTGCCTAGTAAGCACAAGGCCCTGAGTTCAATCCCCAGTACCAAAAACCCAAAAAACAAAACAAAACAAAACAAAAACAATGAAAAACCCCCCAAAAATCCTGTGTCCTATTCCTATTATTTTTCATCTCTCATATGCTCCTCTTGTTCTTTCTGTTTTTTTAGAAGTAGGCTGTTACAGTAGAAATAGCATGAGCTTCAGAATTAGTCTCCATTCATATTGTTTTTGTTCTTGTTCAAAATATTCTATAGCCAATCATGAACTTGACCTGGACTCTGCTAGAAATATAGACTCTTAGACCCCAAACTAGACTTGAAGAATCAGTTATACATTTTCACAAAGTACTCAGCTAATTCATAAGCACAGTAAAACTGAAGAATCTGTTCATGTTATATAAATTATGATTACATTATTAATTAGGATTAGATGAGATAATAAATACAATTACTTAGGGGTGAAATATAATTATTGTGCTAGTATTGAATTCAGATGTTTAAGTCCTATCCTGGAATATCTCAGAGTGTGACATTATTCAGACATAGGTTCATAGGTTCGCTACAGCTTTAATTAGTTAAGAGCATGTCATACTAGATCAGGGTAAGCCCCTGATCCAATATGACTGGCATCCTTAAAACAAAGAGAAGTTGGAAGAGAGAGAGGAGAGAGAGAGGTATAGAGAGAGGGTGCCATGCGGACACAGGCAGAGAGGCAGAGATTGGGGCAAGTTGGGGTGACATGCTGACAATCCATGAAACACCAAAGATTGTCAGTAAAGCATGAGACACTATGAGGAAAGCCTAGACTAGATTATTTGACATGACCCTTGGAAGGAATCAACCCTCTCAACACCTTGTTCTTATACTTTTAGCCTCCAAGACTGCATTCTGGAGTTTAAACCACCCAGTTTATATTACTTTGTTACAACAATCCTAGTTCACTTGGAATCCTTTTTTTTTTTTTCTGGACCAAAGAGCATCCCTCTTTTAGAGAATATTTCTAGCTTCTTTTCTTTCCAAATTCAAATTTTATTTAAGTCTTTGTGGATCTTGGAGCACAGAGGAGAAGATGACATTGCCACACACATTATCTTTTTCATAAAACTGCATAATGACTATGTCAGGCAGTAAAATACATCACATAAAGGAGTTTGGTTCTGATTATAATATTTCGTCATGGTTGACATTAGATTAAAATTTTAATTTGTGTACTTTCGGTGTCAATGTTACATGATACTGGAATTATAGAATTATAATTACCATTTTAATAATTTATTTTATTGGCTTTTAAATCTTATTGCAGCAGAAAAATAAATGTTATGTGGGATTAACTTGAACCTTGTATGCTGTACTGAGTCCTCCTGACACTGTAGTTTCAGTATCATTGAAACCTGATGTTAATATAGCCTCTCAGCCCTCTCAAACTGGAAACTTTACCTTCTTAAAATGCAGTTTCCATAGAAACAGCAATTCTGGGATTTTTGTTTTCAGAAGGTATTGAAAGACTTAGGCCAATATGTGAGCACACGGGGTGACATATTAGCAGGTGCAATTCTGCTTTATTTTTAAATTGAAAAGGAGAGAAAAAGAAAAGTGTACATAAATGTTTTCATTAAACCGGCCAGGGAACTCCTATTTAATCTTTGAGCCGTATTTGACTCATTATTTATATCCATCTTTGTCCCAGAAAGTGACTTAGAGTTCTCAAAGCTGTTACCAGACAATTGGGCAAATATACACAGCATGTTTGCATCATTTATAGGCCTATCCCCTGAACAGATGTCGCTCATTGAACCTAAGGCTAAGTGGATTTTTCCTTGCCTGGCTATAGGTGTATTACTTCTTCACCTTTACCCTGGTGCCTTGTCTAGGGTTAAACCTCGTTGCACAACAGTTCTTTGGAATATTTTAATTAAGTCTTTCGTCTGGCTACCCCCCGCCATTAGAAAAAGGATTGAAATGTCCTCTTAAGACATCTTACTGTTGTCACATCATGAAGTGCCCGGGAGCCAGGTTGGAGGGCTCAGTACGAACACTGAGGGGTGGTCAAGAAATTGCAGGTAACATCTTGAGGAACAGAATTTCTATCTGGGCTTCCAAGTAACCTAGAATTAGTTAAATAAAAGAGATAATATACTGTAGTGATGGATGCATTGCACTAATATTAATACTGATAAAAAGATCTCGAGTCAAAATAGATTTCTTTTCATGATTCCTTCCACTGGCCTTAAGGTATGTTCCAAAAAGGCATATTAAACAGAAAGTTACCACTCATGCGTGTGGTACGAATGACTTTTACTGCAGCCCTTCTGGAAGACAGACTGGGACAGAGGGATCCATAGTGTGGTGGAAACAAATGAGTCAGGGCTCAAACCAGGACTGCGTTGTTTGCAGCAGTGTTTCCACAGAAACTGCATCTTACTGCAGGAGAGAAGGGCCACTTAGGCAATTCCAGAAGATTCAAAAGCCTGGTAAAGGGCCGTGTGAAAGAAGGACTAAATATACCACCTGCGTGAGCTGTTTACTACCTGTTCACCTCTGAGCTCCACAGTTAGGTAGCAACATAATGGTACTTAGCAAGCGCTACAAATAATGGACTCAGACAAAGGGCCCTTAGTTTATTGCTATATTAAAATGTGATAATAAGCAATGTGTTTTTCCTAAAATATATCCTTCTGGACAAAAATTAGATTCATGGCTTTTTTCCATGAAAAGAGGGCATTACGTCATGCTCTAAAGCAGACTTCAATGTACAAAGCAATAGCAAGTGATCAGCCACGCTAACGTGTGGCATGTGCTAAATGTCAACTTCACTAGTAAGCATTCTAACAAGTTTGATAGATGTTTTGGATACAGTACTGGTTCGTGGTGGTTTTTTTACATTTCGAGATCATTTATGTGTCCAGGTATCTTGGAAAATATTTTTTTTACTCTGATTTCTTGTGTCATTGACAATGCTTTGGGAGTTGTGGTATTAAAGGAGCTGTATCTACATAAATGAATTTTCTGCCTTACCACACTTTAGAAAAATGTGTACATTTCTTAAAACTTGTTTAATGAACACGTTCTTTCAACATATACACGTTCTTTCAACATATATAAATCCAATTTTATATCCCTGGAAGTCCTGTACCAGTCCTGGGAGGAGGTATTAAGTCTGAGTTTTTTAAATAGGTATTTATTTAGCATTCAGAGTTATTCGTGAATTTGTTTTGTTTTTATAAACTTATACTTGGAAAATGTTAATTGTTTGAAACATTTTACTATGCTTTTGTTTCTCTAATTTCTTTAATGATCAATTACAAGGATATCACCACCCTCCTTTCCCTTGACAATTCTTTCAGTTTTACAGAGAGCTATAACAAGTTCACGTGTACAACTTTTCAAGCGTGCACATAAAATGATATTTTAAAAAGTAATAAATAAATATATATATAAATAAAAGGTGTTAATAAAGTTACCCCAAAGGGGTTTTTGAAGATTAGTAACAGCGCATAATGATATGACGTCTGCACTGTTGCTTTTCCTTTCCCCACTCAGAAGTGGGTTCCTTGAGGTCAGCAATAATGAATTACCTGTATGTGTACCTCCAGGTCCACACACAGGCACTCTGTCCTTGTCGAATGAGCCCTAAAGAGGTAGAGGTGAACGTGCCCTACCTGGGTGCCATCACTGTTCGCTGCCTGAAGACAGTAACTGGTCCACTTTTGTCACAGAACGCGTCTGGCCAGAGTGCCTGTTCAGGATTTTTCATTATAGCCAGAATTAATAGGAATGAATTTCCTGCTTATTTTTTGTTGGAAAGCTCTAGGATGTGAGTTTAATGGTATTTACATCCATGTGTGGTTTCAGGCTCAAGCTGACAAGCAGGACCTTAGGAAATGAAACTAAGAGACAGAAGAAAGCATATGAGAATGATGTAAATGAGGGAAAAGAGTGTTCGTGCATCCAGCCATTGATCAGGCTGGCCCAGTCTTTGCCTTTGTGACGGGGTGGTGGGCTATGTGAGTGCGGTAGGTTGTGTGAAGAATGATACTACAACTCCAGTGTGGAACTGTTATTGGGTAGGTTCTTGTTTGTTGCAAGCAAAGATTGGAAAGGACAAACTTAGGGCTGTAAGGCAGTTTATTTAAGTAACGAAAGAAAAGGAAACTGGTTCAGCTATGTGAATGAAATAGCCAGGCGCCGGGTAGTTAGGGAGCCAAAAGGGGACAAGGGTTAGGGAGCAAGGGGCAAGAGAGCAAGAGAGCAAGCTCATGGTGTCATTTCCATTTATGCCTTTCCCCATACTTGTGAGACTTTTCCCAATCTTGTGAGAAGAGGGCATTTGAATTTTGCGACCCAGGCTGACGTCAGGTCAAGGCCACTCCCTTAGGTCATGTCCATCTTCCCAGCCAGGTCAAGCCACACCCTATTCCTACCTCAGACTGAGTAAAGCTATTTAGTTGGGAAACTTCACAAATCCGTGGTTCACAAGAGGAGATGTGTGGCCTCTGGTTCTCTTACCTTTCCATGAAAGTAGGTATAGAGGCTACTGCGGTGCTGGATGCTGAAGATCTCTGCCCCAGGAGAAGGTTTCTCTTGCCTTGTAGGCAAGAGAATAGTCCTGTATAGAAAATAAACATCAAAGGCTCGGGTGCCTGGCCAATCAGAGCCTTTGTGTCACTTTTGTCTGCTCTGAGAAAGCCACCTAGCAGCTCTGAAGGAAGTTGGAACTTGAGATGTTGAAAAGGGATTTCCATCTCACCACCATCCAAAGACTGGGGCTGCACTCAACTGCAGCTTAGGATCAGGCAGGGTGTCTTCCCAGGGCCATAAACTATACCATTTTACTTTTCTTTTCATGATGCTCTAGTAATTTCCTCAATTATTGCATAAGTTGGCTAAAAAGAGATGTCTTTTGGTTGGAATTCAAGGAGTCTTAACTAATATGGACTAGATTTATGTCAAGGACCGTACCAAATTGTGAGCACAATATGAGAAGGGTTTGAGATTAGGGAAGTAAGAAAAACAGCTGGCAAAAGTAAAGTTGTAATGAAACCTAGTTCTGGCTTTCATATTTAATTTTCAGTTACTATTCCTCTTATTACTGTATGAAGAATGATTTGTAAATTGCCAAGAGGGAGCAGAATCCCATTTCCAGAAATTGAGAACTGAGTTGTTTATGCTGTGGTGACCTCTAGCTCTGTTGGATGCTTTGAACAAAGAGAGTTCCTTTTTATGTCTCTCAGAATTTGCCTTCTTGCAGAGAGAGGTATGTAATTTCTCCAAAATCTGAAAGCATTTTTCTCTCCAATGGACAAAAGCTTTCACTAAAAGAAGAAGAGTTCAGATGGGGAAATGATGGTTGTGACTTTTATATTTCTGTGATTGTTTTCCACAAAAGTAGTCATGGATACCACAGCAGAAGGGTGAGCATGTGATCAGTCCTGTGGATACCTCCCTCCATTCCAGTCATCTCTGACATGAGCAGGATGAAGGCTGTGTGTTCCTACACATTTCCCTTGGTCGAATTAGCGCACAGGATGTACTGGGAGCAGTAGGGCTATGTTTACAATAATGTGGCCCATGCTTCTTGCTTCCAGAAGAAGTTTGGTGAGGGCTTGGAGACATCCCTCACTCATTCATCAGATTGACACTCTGAGGTTGCAGCTGGTGAGCCTGCCTCACATCACAAGTGTCTATTGGAGGATGGCACAAAACATCCAGGGTACATGAGTAGTTTCCATCCAAGCCACCAACAGATGGTTGCTATATAAGCTACTCAGCAAATCAAGTGGCAATGAAGTGTCCTGTAATATTTCCAAATGAGAAGGACCCACAACACATGGTCTCTTAAACAAGAGAAAATATTTTTCTCATTAGCAAATGGAGAGATTAAAGTTTTCTTTTGCTTTCTTCAGCCTTTCTTTGAAAAAGGATGGTGAAGACCACTTTCTGGACAACAACATCATTTTCAATTCCTTCTGTTCCCTAATAACTAGAATATTTCTGGGAAAAGAAAAAAAAAACAGATCTCAAAGTATCTATGAAATGCCAAGGCTAGCAAGGATGGGGTTAAGGAAAATAGACAGCGGGAAGCAATTCTTACAATTAGATCTATCTTTAATCTAACATAACTATATCCAAGTAATAATTGACCAGGGGGCACTGAGTGATTGTGCAACCAGAGCTTTCCTATGAGCAGCTTGGTACTGATGTCAGGGAAGCTAAGTAGCAACTCACTCTATCATTGTAAAAGTATATTTTGGTTAAGGCACAAAATAGTCCAAATGGCCCAAATAAAGCTTACATGTGGCTGATGAATGATTCGGGAGTAATTGCTACTATATTTTTGAATAAAAAATAAATATGAATTTTTACTTTAGAGTATAGGTACCAGATCATAAAACCCGAGAAAATTTACAAATAAAAATATAGGGTCTGAGGGGAAGCTCAGTGGTAGACCACTTACCCAGCGTGCATGAGGCTCCGGATTCAATTTTGAGCACTGAAAACAATAATAATGATAGTAATAAAAGTAAAAAATTGAATATAAACATATATATAGATATAAATATGGATATATACATAGACACATACATAGTCACAGATGGGGACGTTTACATGGATATGGATGCAGACACAGCATCTGTATTAGTATTCTCTAGAGAAACAGATACAATGGTAGATATATGAATATGCGAGAGCTTATTGATTGGCTTCCTTGGGCTTCTTACAAGTCAGGTGTGGAAGTGTGCGGAAGGTCTGTCTGTGCACTGGAGACCTGGAGGACCCAGGCAAAGGTCTGGAATTCCAAGGATCCAAGTGGAAGTCTGGAGCTCCTCCAAAGGAACCAAAACCGATCCAAAGAAACCAGGCTGGCCATATCCCTTTTCATTTCCCCTTTATACCATCTAGAGAATGGGCTGCCCTAGGGTGGATCTTCCACACCCTAGGGTGTAGAATTGCTAAACCAATTTGGTTAAACTTCTCTTACAAATTGACACAATCAATCAACCATCGCAGCATCCAAGAGCTATGGAAAAAGAGCGTGGGTGAACCGAAATTCTAAAAGAGGAAAAGGACTATTCCTAACTGAACTGAGGATTATGGCTACATCTGGGTACAAGTTGAAGAATGGGGTTGGAAGCAGAGAAAATAAAATGTTAGTATCACATAATAAAAAATTGCATATTTGAGAACTGTTAAATATACAGCCAGATTTTCACAAGAAGTGTGCTAAGTCCTGGGCCACACAGGACATAGTATCATGCCATAGGGGGGAAAAAATCAGCTTCACATGTATTGAGGACATAAATATTTTTAAAAATCTAGAGTACTTAGAGTGAAAATAAGTGGAACATGTTTGTGATCTTGAAGTAGAAAAATACATGAAACAAAAAAAAACACTATTTAAAAGATTGATAAATTGGACCAATTTGAAAACAAAACATTCATCAGAAAACATTAAGAGAGCAAAATAAAATCAGATATCACTCCAACAAAAACGAATTTCCAAACATGTGAAGCATGAATATACAAATGTATACATTTTAAAATATATAAGTAGATATTTATAAAATATTAAATCAAAAAAATTAAAGACAGTTTAGGAAACAATGAGCAAAAGGTTTAAAACAATCTTCATGAAACAGGACATCTAAAAAGGCAATAAAAATCATGAAAAAAATTGCATGATTTCCTCTATTAGTCATCAAAGAAGTGCAAATTTAAACCACACCACGAAACCAACACACACCCACCAGAACGGCTAAAAGCAAACAAAACAAAGTGAAACAAAATAGAAAATTCCAAGTGTTGACAAGAAGTAAAAAGCAAAAGTTGTATTCTTTTTGTAGTGTCAGTTGGCATATTGTGATGGATATATCTTCGCAGGGTCTACTAAGGCTGAACATGTACATCATCTTCGATTCATTACGTCTTTGTTAAGTATTTGGCCAACAGAATTGTGTGGATGTATTCATCAAGGATATATATGGAAATGTTCAGAAAAATTGTTTGAAATAGCTAAAACATGCAAATTAGCCAAGTTTCAATTACTAATGAAATCGACAAAATAATTATTTTATATTCACATAAATGAATACAGCAATGAGAATGAATAATCTACAGTTGCTTGTAACAGTATAAATAAAATTCACAAACATAATGCTGAATAAGAATGTCAGTACTGTCAATGTAAAAATTCATACTTAATTCCATGTATATGAATACTGGCAAAAACATCTGCACTCTTAGAAATTACAATGTGTTTCTCCTTCAGGAAGGAAGAAGGAATGAATACTTGAAATGACAAGGGCTTTGTGGATTATGTTAACATTCTTGGTTTTTTATGATGCCTGATTATGATTATGTTTAATTGGCAAAAATTCATTGATTATCACATTTACTTTCATTTGTATTTCAATGAAACTTTTAAAGAAAGAGAGAATTATAATCTTATTTGTATTATAAAGTCAAGGACATCTGGATTGCATGTCTGAAATATTAGAACTATTTATAGAAACATACTAAATTATTAATAATAGCTATTTAAGTATTTTGCTATAAATGAATTTTATTCTTTTTACTGATGTGTATTTAATGAGAAGATAGAGCTTCAAAATGGAAGCTATTTTAAGCTAAAACTGCTTTTTTGTAATGTTAAATTAAATCTATTTGTCATTTTTTTAGTCATGGGATGCTATTAAGAGATTTGGGTAGACCAGCATGATGAGAGCGCATAGTGCCTTCCTGACACGTGCCTCTATGCTCTACAACCGTGTTGCAGATGACTGCAACCAGCCGAACCATGAATGCAAAAGGAAAAAGAAAATATGGCTTCGCCATTTCTCTTGCGATTGGTTAAAGTGGAGTTTTTGTAAAAGCACTGAAGTAGAGATGTTTTGATTACCAAAGTATAACTGATATTTTTAAAAATGGGTGTATATTTAATATGTGAAATTTAATTCGTTTAACTATATGCGTATATCTGTGATACCATCACCACAATCATGAAAATTTCTACCACCTCCGAAAGTTGCCAAGTGTTTTGTGTGTGTGTGTGTGTGTGTGTGTGCAGTCAGAACTCATACATGAGATCTTTTGTCTTAAATGTTAAAGGTACAATTCTATATTGTTACCTATGCAGACACTCTGCCACTGAGCTATATCCCAAGCCCCTACACTGTTAATGACAGGCAGAGTGTTGTACACCAGATTTCCAGAACTAATCTTACACATCCTCTCCCCCTAATTCCAAAAAGTTAGGCATAGCTACCTTTTGTACAGCTCTAGTTTTGCATAATATAGTCTAATCTAAGCTTGTTCTCTCCCAACAAGCATTTCTATATCTTATGACGTGTAAAAAGAATAGCTACTGCCCCAGGAATACCTGATAGAGAGTGCTTAAATTGTACCTGGGTTCATTCCAACTGGCCTGAACTTCTTTAAAAAGAAAAGAGGAAGCTGTACATTATTTTATTTAACCCTAAGTTTTAACCATTAGTATTATTATAAATTAAAATAATTATTTTTCATATAGAGAAAAATAATTCATTTAGAAAAAAGTCAGAAGGGGTAAGTACATACACAAGTCATTTAACTCCATCCAAATTACTGGTGTATTATTAGGAATCATAGTGAATAGGAAAATAGTCTCAACTAAAGAAATGGCAGGTGATTTAGTGTAATCTGGAGTAGCAATTTTCCTAATTTACTTCCTAAATTGTTTTTCTGATCATTCAAATACCAGGGAAACATGAATGTAATATCAACTAAAATTCTAGAACAAACAGTTGAATATATTAAATATCTCACCTAGATATGACAATAAGCAAGAGGCCTAGACATCATCCATCAACATAGCAGCACATCTCTTAGAACGTTCATAGTACCATGAATAAATTTGCTTGGTGATTTAACAGTAGTGACTGCTTGGATCGCTAATCTATGTCCTTTTTGCAGGACAGGATTCCCAATAATGTGAAATCTCCGAGTGCTTTCCCATTTTCAGCACTGATAAGCTTATGCCCTCATCCCTGTCACCACTGGTTGTCAATTCAACGACTCACGATTTGAGTGTAAAGTACTCTGGCTACAAATGGTGAAGTCGATGGATGTGCAACACACTGATAATATCTGTGGTTAATCTCTGTTTGTCCACATGTAACAAGGAAAACAGAAACTGTTTCAAGTGTTTAACACAGAGATGTCAATGCACAAGTGATAAGAACACATGCTATTTCAAAGGTAACTTAGAAATAAACCATACCAGGAAACCATTATCTTCCTGGGTGAGAGGATGTGGTGCTGACTGAATCCAAACATCAGGGAGATACAGTTTGAACTGTAATGGGGGCTTGTCTGTCACGCAGCTGCTCCAAGATGCTGCCGCAGACACAATGGACCTTAAAATAAATAGGTCAGACACAAACACAACCCTTAAACTAAGATTTGTGGCAATATGCTGGGAGAAGTTTGGTGGGATGGTAGCAAAAGGCAGACTGGAAAGTCACGCTCTACATTTAGCCTCTACTGAATTGTCCAGCTGCCTAGTGTATGCGGACATAAATGCCTGTGTGCTCACACACGGGTGTACAAATACACACATGCACACACACACACCCCTGGGGAAGAGTGGGCCTGAAATTCAGGGGTAGTTTCAAGTCTTGAATTTTGTCATTAACCCATAAAATAATCAATATTTTCTTATTTTGTGCATATAAGAGACTGTTAATGAAAATATCCTGATTCGATAAATTAACACATTTGAATGGTTTTGAAAATAGCAAAAATTTGGTAGTAACATTTATTTTTGCCTATTTTATCTTAAGATAGAATTTATAATATTCACATAAATATCGAATACTATAAAACTGTACATATATAACAAACTAAACATCTAATTCTATCAATCTATCATTTATCAATTCTGCCTAAAACTTGCAAAGTTTAGTAGTGTTTTCTTTGTCCCCATTTGAACTTCTTTCAGAAATAGTTTTCCAATTTTCCTCATATTATTTCATACCTATTTAACCATGAATTTTTCATACTTATGCCAAAGCAGAAAGCTGTGTTATAAAGGGCTTAGTAAACAACACCACAAATTAATGTTAGTTTTCTTACCTTTTAAATTAACTTTTTATGTTAGAATAAACTAAAATCATGGAAACATTGTGAAGACAATGAGGAGAGTTCCCCTACCCTTCATATCCAGTTTCTATTACCATCTTAGTACATTTGTCCCAATATTGAACAAATGCTGACACATTATCATTAACTGAAGTCCACACATTATCCAAAATTCCTTAGTTTTCACGTTTAAACATTCTATCCACAATACTAAATTACATTAAGTTGTCATGCCTCCTTAGATTATTCTTAGCTATTCCAGTTTCTTTGACTTTTCTTATTTTTGGTGACCTTGAGGGCTTCCAGGCTTCTTCCTTTGGAAGTCCCTGATGATTTTCTCAGGCTGTGATTGTACTGTGGTTTGGGGGTAGGAAGACTGCAGTGGGAAGATGCTGTCTTCGTTACATCATGTCAAAGCGTATGTGATCAACATGCCTTTTTACAGTCAATACTGAACTTGATCACTCAGCCAGAGTAGTCCCTATCAGATTTCTTCACTGAAATGTTATTTTAAATAACAACTATTTCTATGCTACCCTCTTTAAATGAAAATCACTAGGTGCAGCCCATTCTTAAAGAATGGGCAGTTACAGGAATTATATAAATTGTTTGGAATTTTTCTGCATAAGATATGTGTCTCCTCTGCATTTATTTGCATCTGCCTACTCACGGGCATTTACTTTATACTATAGGTTATGATCCATTGCTACTCTGTTTTTGGCTCGAGAATTTTCAGCTTTAGACATTATAAGCTTTTTTAGGTGGCCCTTCTGTGCCCTTGACTTACCCCCATTTTGTGGGTTTGTTGATCACTTGATCAGTTTCTGGCACTTACAGCCTTCTTTAGGGTAATCTAAAATCTTCCATAGTCCTATCAGCCTCTTAGCTAAGAAACTTTGGCTCCTTTTACTGGAGAATTGTATTAAAAACCACCATTTGGGTGCTGAGCACACTTATTGCTTCTGGATAGTGTTGCTTTCAAGATCTCTCAGCCAATGAAGAAAATATGTTTTTTATTTTAACCCATATACCACACACACCCACCCACACACACACACACACACACACACACACACACACACAGATCATTTTAAATTTCTCCCTTTCTTTGTCTTCCACTACAGCATCAAATACCTGCCTCCTACCATCAGCTATCCATTTATTTGTTCAAACTCCATGTACAAATGCATGCACTTTCAACAAGTAAGCAAGTGGATAGTGGTTTCAGAATTGTCAAACTGAACCCCAGTAGGGAAAAAACATGAACTAGTAGAGGGCTTATGTACAATTTCTTTTGCTTTAGTTTTATAGACTCTATTCATTGCCAAACTTACTTTGGTCAACACATTTTCCCTACCACAATCAGTAAGATTGTTTCATACAGGTACAATACAATTAGGACGGTTGCCATATTCCACTTAGCATTTGGCATCCCTGACTTTCCAAATGATTTTTTAAAATTTGCACACACTTTCTGCTATGAATCTCAGTGAATTTTTTGTAAACATTTAATACCTAATATCCACTTGTACAGTATCATGTGTGTATATGTGTGTGATAGGTTCATTGCCTTAAAAATCCCCTCGAAATAGTATTTCAGTTATTAGCCTTCCATCTCCAAACTCCTAGCAATGACCAATCTGTTGAAATAATTTTGCCTTTTAAAAATGTTCATACTAATGTAATTCCACACTATGTAATCTTTTCAGACTGGCTTTGTCACTTAGGAATATGGACTTATGATTGGCCCATGTATGAGTGGGATGATTATTTACTCCTACAGTTTATTTGTCTATTTGCCTATTAAAGGACACTGACTGCTTCTAGTTTGGAAGATTGTGAATACAGTTGATTCAGATACTCATATTCAGGATTTTGTGTTAAAATTTGTTGTGACTATCCCTAGAAACACAATTGCCGGATTATATGATGAGATGATGTTTAGCTATGTAAGAAACTGCCGGACTGTCTTCCAAACTGGCTGTAACGGTTTTGCATCACACTAGAGCTAAATGAGAACTCTGGCTGCGCTGCATTTTGCCAGAAACCGGATGACCTTTCGAAGTCTGAGGTAAAGAGTGCGCGAGGGAAAATACCTTGAAGGGCTGAGCCTGTGTCCTCCAGAAAACTGTCCTGCATGCTCTGTATCGATATCTAAACCATGGTGCTGTTTCTCCTGTAGTTGGAGTTCACGGTTCTAGAAAGCAAGGGCTGTAAGTGAGAATGATCGTGTACTATTTCCCTTGGTGATCCACTAGCAAACTTTCTGCCTTTCATTCCTACAATCCTAGTGTCTGCTCATCTAGAAATCTTAGTTCTCACAGCGGTGTGGGTCTACCAGAGGACCCAGGAACGTTTCCATTGCATCAGAAGATGAGCCTGCCACCCACTCACTTTTTGCTCCTCATGCCTCTGAATCAACAAACAAAGAAAGGATTATTCTGTTCGATGGGGTGGCTGATCCTGACGTCTATGGGCAAATTCGCTTGCCCTACACAACGTGCGTAAGTAAGCATATCTGAGTAGCACAGGCAATACCTGAGGAGCAGTGATGGTGAGCCTCTGGCACACACGCAGTAGCAGGCTCTTCGTATCACTGAAAGCTACAAAAGTTCTCCGTCACTGCCTTACCATGTCTCTTAGTAATATCGTGTCCATAATCAAAGTTAATGGAAAGCTATAACACTGCAACTCAGGAGCGAAGATTTAACTGACCCTACCAAGGTCCTATGGCCAGCATAGGTGCTTGAGGAGGGAAAATGAAAAATGGGACAGAAATAAAGATATGTCATAAACACCTCGTATCATATGGGCAGGTTTAGAAAACAGAACTGCAATAGTTGTATTTCTTCTGTTTTATTATGAATATGTTGGCACATGTGTTACCTAATTGTGTTTCCTTTGTTCTCGTATCCCCTCATCATTTAACATAAGATGTATTTACAACAGTTAACTTTATGTCACAGTAAATTATAGGGTAGAGGATGAGTGTGAACATTGTCCAATGACTTCATGTTTTCTTCTGGGGATAGGGATAGTGCATTTTTGTATTCATGTAGAATAGTTGTAGCATCTAAGGCAGAAGTATGTGTTTGTTATTGTTGTATTTGAAAATTAAGTATAAATTAAGAAAATGTGTACAAATTGTGCCAAATTGAGTGAACTCAATAGTATTTTTGATGCATCAGCTTGGCTAGGATACAGTTCCCAGTATTCAATTAAACACTAATCTTGGTATTTCTAGGTTATTTTATACACATAACACAGATAAGAAAAGGCCAATTTTACTAAACCATCTGGGTAGGCCTGAATCACTGATTTGCAATGCCTTAGGAACAGTTTTCAAGCTTCCCTAAACAAGTAATAATTCTGTTTATGCATAGCAGTTTCAGGTCACCTCCAGGAGGCCCTTCTGATGGTCTGCCCCGATGGATTTTGGACTTGTCTGGTGAGCCACAATAAATGCACAAACAATTCCTTGAACTAAATCATATACTGGTGTATATCTGGCAATGATATTGTCTTATGGAAAATCAATAGTCAAAATACTTAAAACATCATTTTCTGTGGTATTTCTTAGTGATATTTTTTATGATTTCAAATATTTCATTGTTCACATAGAGGAAGCCAACCAAATTTTATATTGACCTATAATTCTCTCAACCTGCTGTGTTCACTTTTGAGACCTTGCAGGGTATTTGGTTTGTTTACTTGTTTTGTTCGATTCTTTGAGCCTTTCTACATGCACATTCAAATCATTTGCAAATACAGTTTTAATTTTTTCTTTCCAATGTCTTTTTCTTGTCTTCTTGCATTAGCTAGTTCTACCAGTATGTTACTGATTTGGATGGTGAGAAAGCACATCATGACTTTGTTCTGTATCTTACTATGAAGCACAATGTTAGCAGTAGGTTTCCTACAGACATTTTTTTAATTAAGCTGAGTATGTTTTCCCAGTATTACTAGTTTCTTGAGTATTTTTTTGAAACGAGTGGTGGATTTCTAAACTATTTTTTCTATGTGAATTGATATGGTCATAAAGATTTTACTTTTTTGGGTTGATGATATTGTAGATTGCATTAATTGATTTTCAAGTATTAAACCAGTCTTGTGTATCTGGAATAAATCTCAATTGATTGTGTTGTGTAATTCTTTTTATATATCATTGTGTTTAGTTTGCTAATATTTTGTTGAAGATTTTTGTTTCCATGTTCATGAGGAATATTGATTTGTAGTTTTCTTTTAATGTCTTCATCTGGTTTTGCTCTTGGAATGGTGCTTGTATCCTATTTGTGAAGCATCCCCTATGCCTCTATTCTAGGAGACATTCTGGATAATGGGTATTATTTCATTCTTAACTATTTGTATTGTTAATTTAATTTGGGGAGGCATACATTTATTTATTCATAATATTCCTTTATTGTCTTTTTAATGTCCAAGAAATCAGTAGTGATGATTCCTCCTGCATTTTTATGCTGGCACTTTATTTTAAACCAAGAACATGTATTGGTACATTCTACATACAATGGTCACATTCATTACATTAATTTTGTACCTATACATGATGCATCTTGGTTCTCCACCCTCTCCCCCGGCCCTCCACTCTCCTCCCTCCCTCCCTATTTACAGCAGGTTCATTCATCATCTTCCATATTTTCCCATTCCCCTCTCTCCCCTGTTGCCTTTCTGCTGATCCCCTTCTTTCCTTCTAGTACTCCTCTCCTCTGTCCACCATCCTCCTTTTATAGAATATCTATTACACCTCTTTGTCCTTATTTACCATTATGGTCTCTCATATCAGAGAAACA
>PVJO010007700.1:0-80215 GCA_004026905.1 Hystrix cristata
TTCAATGAAGAACATTCCTGAGATTTCTAGTTTCTTTCCACAGGCTGGAGAAAAGGCTCTAGTTGCTTTCTTTTTCGTGTATTGCCTCCTGGATTGGCCAGGTCTGCAGATGTGCTGGGCAGCAAGCCGTTCCTCCAGAGGAAGGTTATGGAGGAAGCCAACATGTAATCTGTGGCCAATTGGCTAAACTGATGATGAAACCGAAAGTCACACTCCCTGCCCAAGACCCGCTAGCATCTCACACCCCCACAGCCTCAGCCCCACGAGCGTCCTTCATGCCACCTGGTCATCCCGCAGCAGCAGAGCACACAGGGACACACAGGCCTGGGAGGAAGGACACCTGAATTTTAATCCCAGTACTATTATTCTGTTCACAGCCTGACCCGAAATAAATTACTTTCTCTCTCTGAGACCCCTTTTTCCTCATTTGTAAAATCAGCAGGTGGTGCTTTATCGTGTTCTATGATCATGGTAAGACAATCCTGGCATTTCCCTGAGGAGTCAGGAGCAGCCTCCGGCCCTGTCTGGGTGAGGGACGTGTTCTAAGTCCTGATGGGGCGACCTAGCACAGCACCAAGCACAGCCCATGTTTAGCACCTGTTGACTGTTGAGCAAAATACAACTCCTTGTTGAACTCCTACTGTAGCTGCTACGTGTTGTAGAGGCAAAAGAAGTGTAGGAGGCCCTTTCCTGACTTTCAGAGCTTCTGATTTTCTTGGGAAGGCAAGAATGAGATAGTATCAGTCCTTGCACCTTCACCACAAATGGTGGGATGGGGGAGATTGTGAGGGCTAGCATTAAGAGGTGAGCTTTTGGGTTGGGCAATTTCCAAGGGTTCCTGCTGATCTTCAGAGAATTTTTGTAGGGCATATGGCAAGCCCCATTGCCTTGTTTCAGCCAGGATATCCCATTCTGTGGACCAGCTTCTAACAAGGTATGGACACTGGAGCTTGTAAACTCCTTATGGGAGTATAGAGTATTAGAAAGCAGCCAGGGGCCCCATCCCTTTATTTCAATGTACACTAACTATCCATCTGCACAGAGGAAAAGGACGCCTGGTATAAGCACAGACTGGCTTAAGGCAACTTTAACTTCAAGTGGAAGGTCCAAATACTATAACCCTTCTTGCATTCTACCCCTAAGGGTAAGGGAAAGAGAATTCTTGTGAAATGAACCCATAAACAAAGAACACATTTTAGTGTCATTTTAGTCCAGTGTGAGCTTGCCACTGTGGATAGTTGGCCATATGGCAAGTGGACAACTCGTGCTTTTTGGCCTGAAGTGACTGCCCTTCCAAATGCTCAGCCCATCACTGGGCCTGACAAGAGTTTTATCTGCCTGTAATTGAACCCATAATGGGCTTGGGTGGTGTCCTTTCTTTGGTTTGTATCAAGCCAGCCTTTTCCATGTATCATCCTGTGCTGGTCTGTCTCTTTTGCATGTTTGGGCTAATCTTTTCCATATGTGTGTCTGGTCTGGCATGTGGGTCCTGACCTCCCATGAGCAGGGCGAGGCTGCCTCAGACAAGTGCGGAGTTGCTGCCCAGCCCACCAGATTCTGGAACTGAGCTGCTGCCTGCTCTCTGAAGGGGAAAGCTGCTGCTTTAAGCCTCCTGGCTCTGGGAGGCTCTGTGGACAAGCACCCAGATGGGTTCTCTTTGGGGCTTTGTGGGGCAAGAGCAGGTGGCCGTCTTTGAACAGATACTCTGTGGTGACTCACTAGGACAGTGAGCCTGAGATACGTCCAGCTCTCAGATAAGGAGTCTGCCAGCCCATGAACTTCCTGTTCCGATACCAGCATCCCCCTTTCCTCCCTTCACCATCCTGGAGATCAGCCTCCTTCCCCAGAGGAGCCCCTGTCCACCACATTTGTGAGCACCACATAGTTCATTGACAAGTTTTATGGTTCCATACTGAAAGGAGGGGAACAACTTGACAACAAAGACACCTCATGTAAGGAGACATAATTTTACAAAATTCTTTCAAATTCATTTCCTCTATTATTCTCCACACTACTCTGTGCAGTAAAAATTACTATCCTTATCTTGAAGGGGAGGCTCAGAAAAGGCAAAGTCTCAGAGAAGTCATGATGCATTTAAGGGGCAGAGCCAGGACTGTGTCCTGTTTCCTGACTCCAAGTTCAGTGCTCTTTCTAGAGTCCTGTCCCCCCCCTGCTGATACAGCCGCAGCCCTGTGGCTCCACAAGCCCCTTCCCACGGACCCCATCCAGGTGCCTTTCCAGGAGCCAGTCCTGCCTCCCAGTGGCACCTTATGCCTAGCTTCGGAGACTTCGTGGCATTTGGGGCAGAAGGGAAACCTGTGGTTGGAACAAGAGCAGTTACTACACAGGGAGCCACCAGCCCCTCAGAGCTTGTCAGCCACCAAGACTGCACTTGCTGGTCTTAGAAACCACCTTCAGAAGCATTTGGGCCCAGGCGGCTGATCTCTACCTGTGACCTTAAAATGGCCTCCATTCTCATGGGGAAATAGCTGACCATGACCTCAGGTCAGGCCCAGGACTAAATGGGGTCATTTTGTAAGGTAGAAAGGCCCTGGCCTCATCATCACCAATAGACACCTTTTAACTCACACCCTGGCACCCCCATCCATGCCTGTCCTGTGCCTACCACACAGTGTGTGCCTCCCGGCATCTGAGCACCTCTGTTTTGTACACTATACTAGCTGTACGGCTTTATCAAGTTCTTAAACTCCTCTGGTCCTTTTATTTCCCTGGTTGAGAGATGAGTCAACATGTATACACATGTTCATCAATTCATTCATTCACTCACTCATTTATATTCATTCAACATACAATTTGGTGAGCCCTCAGTAGAAGCCCTAGAGATTTAAAAGGTAAGCAGACATATCTCAGCCCTCCAGATGTTCGGTCTAGTGAGGGAGACAGATGTGTAAACAGAAGACCATGATACAGTAGGAACATCAAGAGAGAGCTTCCCAGCTCACGTCAACACTATCTCCCTTGAAAGCTGTTGAGAGAAAGAGGATGTGGGGATCACTCTTTCACTCCTTAGAAGTAACAGGAAAGCTTGTAGGAGACAGGGATGAGCGGGATGACTTTAGACAAGTTACATGACTTCTCTGATCCTCACTTTCCCTTTCTATAAAATGGAACAATACACGCCTGTGTTACAGATTATATTGTAAGGATAAGAATTAGTCATGCAGTCCATGTCTCACACACAGTAAGTCACAAGAGGGCAAAGGAGCCACAAGACTTTGTGAACTGTGTTTTCTGGGAATATGAGGTGTCAGAGACAACTCATTGTACCAGCAGCTAGTATGTATTAGTGCCCAGAAATACCTGCCCCACTTAAGGGCCTCGGCCTGGTGCCCTGTACTGCAAACTGGGCTCCCTGAGAAGTTGGTCTCTGGGAGAGAGAACATGGACATGCATTCAGCACAGGACTTCGGCCACCAACAGGAAAGCTCTGAGGGCCCTGGGGCGCCAGGAGCAGGCCTACTTTGAGCCTGGCACAATTTTCAACCCATTCCTTTTCCTCTCCGAGTTGACATAGGCAAACTTCTCTTTAGAGAGCTCTGTTTTAGTTAAGGCTGCTTCCTAAGGCCTTATGTGTACTCTGCAAATTCAAAGCAGTGATTCCTCCCAGGGCTGAGAAGCAGGACATTCCCTTCCAGCAGGGCTGATTTCCATGTGTCCTTAGGCAAGGCACCTAATCTCTCAACACTGCCTCTTCCCCTGTTCCCCCAAACCGCCATTTTCTGGCTGCTGGATCTGACCAAAGGATCTGATGCCCTTTCTCCAGTCCTAAGACTCTCAGCAGTGACCCCACGGTGCCTCTTTGCCGCTGCTGCTCCGTCAGGGGTACTGCCGACTCAGAAGCGGCAGGGGGTCAGTCCCTGTCTGCTGATGTTCCTGGAGAGTGTCCAGTCATTCCTCAGGGCTGCACCTTCTCCTCAAGATGCTGACTGCCTTCTCTAAAAAATGCCTTTCTGGCCTGGAGAATTAATTGCCTTTCACAGAGACTGGAAGCAAGAGGGGAAAGCAAGTTTGGGTTGTATTTTCTCCTCAGAAATCCACAAACTCCAGTCTGGCCAGGAAAGCAAATCAGGAGAGTCTGGGCTGGTAGGTGGGCACTTGCAAGGGCCCCGCCTACCCGGGCAGCTGTGGCCTCCTGCCTGATTGATAGTTGTCTTCATTCCCTCCCACTACTCCCCCCCAACTGGGCTGCCAGACTCCCCACCTCAGGAAGCCCTCACTGCTGGCCCCTTTGTGTGCTTCTGCCTAGATACAGGCCTGTTGGCTTTCCCCTCACTCCCCAAGCTCCAGAGGCCCTGCCCCAGTGGTACTGCTCTGGATCAAGGCCTTGCTGAACTCCCAGCTCCCTGGTTTGCAAAGCAAACTTCAGCCTTTTACTATTTACCTTGGCAAGTCCAGGACTGGATTGATGATCTGTAAAGTGGATTTGTTATTTGGCTGTTTGCTTTGGCAGCTCTTGAAAGCGCTTTGCTGATTACAGTCCCAGATGTCATTGCATACATTACCCTGCTCTATAACGGGGCTTTGAACACTTTAATTTGAACTACAAATACTATTAAGCTTTTTGCACCTCTTCTGCCTATAGTTCCTAGATATTAAGCATCAGAACAGACAGCCTACATTTCCTCAGGCTTCTTTCTCATTGTCTTTGTCAGCCTCCCCCCACAGAGCTTCAAGTTTTCCTCCTATTCTCTATGGGTCTTTCTAGAAATCTAACCCTCCTGTGTCCGTTCTGAACCTAGCCACCATGATTTTTACCTAGTAGGCGATCTGACTTTCTAGTTTGGAGGGTGCAGTGGGTTCCTTCCAAGCACCGCTTCATACCATCGCAGCCCTTTGTACTCTGTACTAGTGCTCAGTTTCATTCATCCACAAGGGTTTTTCGGGTCCGTTTTTCTGTTTTCATGTCACTGACAACATTCTTTTGAGAAAGCTAGATTTGAGGGCATGAATATATCATATTGTTTTGCCCAGAGAGAACAAGGGTCTTGCCCAAGGTTGCACTAAAATTGCATAAGCAGAACCAAAAACTAGTTTGTTAAACTCACTGAACTCAAAGCCTGGTGTGGCTGCCCAGGCTCACCTTCTGATACTTTATTTAAAGCCCCTCACCTGAGTGAGGTGGGGAAGTGAGCAATGGCAGTGTCTTTAAATGAAGCAGTTGCTGGTTCATATATCTTGGGGGTTATTGGCAGAGAGTGCTGGTGCGCTGGCTAATGGTGGGGTATATGACTCAGTGTTCTCCAAGGTAATTGCTTCTTCCTGTTGTAAATAAACCATTAGCTGGGGTCCTCGCCTCAGGAAGCAATTTAAGGCCCAAGGGAGGGAGCTGGAGAAGTCAGCCTGCAGCCTCCTGGACGGGAGGCTCAGCTTTGCCCACAGGTCTTCCCCCTGGAGCAACAAAGTACTCCCAGTCATCTATCTGCCAAGTGCCTGACAGGCTTCCTCAGCCTTGCATTTGCCTGACTACATGTGAACTGCCTCTGTTTTTGTTATTCTCCAAAGAAAAAGACTCTTGCTGGTACGCCAAACTGAATATTGGAATTTTTTAGTTGGTATTGCTTTTTCTTTGCTCTCAGTCCTTATAGGCCCCTTTTTCGGTCCACTCCCTACCTCTCTCTCTCTCTCTCTCTCTCTCTCTCTCTCTCTCTCTCATTTGTCCCTAAAATCTCCACAAGGTTCATAGGTGAAAACCTTATAGCACTGTACAGTGCTTGAGAGACAAAGTCTCTCAGGTACCAACAATTTGTAGCACACCTATGAATATTTCCATGAATCCTTACACCAACCCAGCAAGGAAGTGAGTCCTACACCCCTTTTATAGTTGAGGAAACCGAGGCTTCCTGAGGTAGGGTCTCTTGCCCAGTAGCATACAGCAGTGGCAGATCTAAGATTTAAGCAGCCAGATCTGTGTGATAAAGCCTGTGGACTTTGTGTGTGCTTCTCCTACCACGTAAGGTCTGAACTCTGACCTGGGAAGTACATTGTTGTTGTCTGTCATACCCCCACCCCTGCCCCCTATCGTGAGGCCCTCAAGGGTGGGTTGAGTGTCTCCTTTAATGTGTCTCTGTGACTAGTACAGGATCCAGCTTATTTCAGGTGCCCATTAAATGTCTGTTGGCTAGAGCACCATAAACCCTCTCAGGTGGTTCTGATTTTAAATGACCGTATCTTCCTTGTGGCCAGTGGGGGGGAGGGGGCAGCGTGGAGGGGGCAGGAACACTTTCAACTTTGAAATATTTCAGTTGAAGACATTAATTCGCTTTGTGAGTTCACTTTAGTAATAGAGATTATTGCAGTATTTTTGGCCACCAGTCTGAAATTCTTTTCAACCTTTACTATAATAAGCAAAATGAGCAGATTAAGGACATACTTAACCGCCAAATGGTGTTCTGAACTGTGTAAAGTTGCCCAGAGTAGCTTTTTTCTTTTCTCCTCCCACCCCTTATATAAAAGATTATGTGGGTTCTGTGAACTTCTCTGCTTTTTTTAGCTCTTCCTGTTTTATTGTGTTTGAAGTATCTTTGTGGTGACCTGTTGGGACTGGATTCTTCCATATGGAAGTGTTTCTTTAACTTTTTAATCATTTCTTTTGGGAAGTGGAGGGTTAGGGGTAGCAGATGTTTTCTGGCATTGTTTGCAGAGTGGAGGTCGGGGCTTTGGGAGCTGCCGTGACTCAGGCTCAGCCCAGCCCAGAAGGAGAAGGCCCTTCCCGGGGCAGGAGCCACCATCACCGCCAGATCTGGCAAACTAGGCCTGTGGGGCAGCAGTAGCGCCTGCTGTCCTCAGCCTTCCACTCCCCAGGAAGAATACATTTTTCCTTGTGACACTGAGGCGTTATATCTCTCAGTGTCTCAAGGCAAATCTCATCAGTCCTCAAAATGGGAAGCCTGTCTGGTGCCCTTACCAAAAAAAAAAAAAAAGTGAAAATAATAAGATGAATTCTCATCATTGGTAGTCTCAGTGAACCAAAGCTTAACATCTTTGTTTCAAAAAAAAAAAGTTGCAAAACCCATCTGATTCTCCCATTTTTCACGTATTCTTTTGGACTGTATTACACAACTAGTGATGTGTGATCTCCTAGGAAGGTTGTTCTGTGGTGATGGCAGAAGGGGAGTCATCTTCCACAGCTCTCGGCCTGAATACTGTGACAGTGGTATCTGGCCCTTGGCTTTGGTCTGTTTTACTACCTCTTCCCTCGAGTCCACCTCTCCCCCATGCCCAGGGCACCCCTGGAAAGCTAATGAAGGAGGGTTTTGGTTCACTGAGTGAGAACGGGCACTGACTCACTTTGGATTCAGGGGGTAAAGATACAAGGAGGGTGAGCCTGCAGAGCTCAAAGTGGGACTTCCCTTGACATTCTGATTCTTTCTCCACCAGACCAAGGCTTGGCACGGAAACCTACGAGTCTCAACATTTAAAGATTGAGACTGTGGCCATACCACCTGAAATGTGCTTGACTTTTGTCTGATCTTGAGCTACGTATGGTCAGCCTTGACCTGTTAACTGATCAGGTCAGACGATAAATGAGAAATTGGGGTGACAGCAATAATGAGAAGGTCATCAACTTTAAAGTAGCAGTTTCAGGAGTGAGTGAGGGCAGAAACCTGATTGGAGTGGACTCAAAGAAAGAAAGGAAGAAAGAAATGGTAGATGACAGATCCAGATATCTTCTTTAAGGAATTTGGGTTAAGGGAAGGGAAGGAAAGAAGTAGGGTAGTAGTTACAGGAGGAAGAAAAACGGTTCTCTCTCTCTCTCTCTCTTTCTTTCTTTCTTTCTTTCTTCAGTATTAGGGATTGAACCTAGGGCCTTTGCACTGAGCCATATTTCCAGTCCTTTTTTATTTTCTTTTTATTTTGAGATTGGGTCTCACTAAGTTGCTAGATTCCCCAAACTGGATTCTAACTTTCAGTCCTCCTGCTTCAGCCTCCCAAAGTGCTTTGATTATGGGTATGCTCCATTGTACTTGGCTCTTTCTTTATTTTATTAATGGAAAAAATATTAGCATGTTGATAGCAAGAAGGAGCAGGATCTAGAGCATAGGTGGAAGAATTGGCCTTGGCAGAAAGAATATATGCACTCAGATGCATATATTCTGAGGACTTTAAGGAGGACTGTTAAGTCCCCTGCTGTGATTGCTTCCTGTTCTTGATAAAGGTGTACAGTATTCTAAGCCCTTAGCTGAAAGTGAAAATGGTGGAGAAGCTACTGGGGTTTTGAGACTAGAGGAGAAAATAGGAAATAATCATCCCAGAATGGCCTAAGGAAATGTAATCAGAGGGCACTAATGGTCATTTGAAGTTAGTGCTCATGAGTTTTAAGGTAAGACCAGTTAGAACAGCCGCAGCCAAGAGTTGTTGCAGGGGGACAGGAAGTGGGTGGAGAGTTGGATTTCTCAAGGTTGTGGCTGCACCAGGCAAGTATCACATGAGGAAAGAGAGTGGTAGGGACTGAGAGGACGTGCGAGGGACTGACTGTAACAATTGAGTAGGGTGGGAAGAGGGGACACCAGGGGGAACGGACAGTGAAAGAATGTACCAATACATGTTCTTGGTTTAAAATAAAAAATTTAAAAAAAAAAAAAGAAAAGTAGGCAGGATCAGTGGATTGTAGATCCCCTACAGGCTGCTGAGATTGAACGCTGTCAGAGAACCAAACAGGCAAGAGATGGTGCCAGTGTGGGATGTTGAGACTCACAGTGTTGGCCGTTACTGTTAATGATATCAAGGGCATGGCCATGGCAGTGAGTGGAACGGTAAAGGGAAGAGCAGCAAAGAGGAATTTCAGGGACGGAGAGGCCAGGCTGTCATCCGTATGGCCTACGGCAGGATTAGTGTTGTGACACGTGACCAGGGCCTCAAATCTTTAAGAAGTATGGGGCGGGGTGGCCTGGGCCGAGTGTGTCTGAGCAGTTGTAGGACCTGGACCAAAGCGAGGAGGGGTAGTGGGAATATAATCTTGTGACACAGGGGTCAGAGTTGGGGGTTTTATGAAATGAAGAAGAAAAGTCTGCCTCTGTGAGAACCAAGAAGGACATTGACTCCACTACAGAGGCGGAGAGATGAGGGAGAGAAACCAGCCACTGCAGGAGACAGCTGCTGGACTGGCAGTGTCCTCAGACGAGGGCCTCATATTTCTCAAAAGTACATCGTTTTAGAATTTACACAGAGTAAGTGCATGTACACTTTCTATTTTACTTTATTCTTCTAACAGCCTTTTAAGGGAGGTCGATATCATTATGCCCATTTTACGGAGGAGGACACTGAAGCTTGCAGAGGCAGAGCGCTTATGCAGTGACACTCAGGTCTTCTGACTCCAAGTCCAGCCCTTTGCCCACAGCAACGTGCCCCCTTCCTTAGGGGCTGTAAAGAGTGCTGTACAAAGCTGCAGTGCAAAACATGCTTGCTCCAGGGTCACAGCTCATCATGCTCCCCCCACAGCAGGAGATCCAGCCCCCAAGGACAGGCTTAGAGACGTGTTGGTCATTTCACCTGTTCTGAGCTTTTTGTTTGGTTTGATTTGGGTTTGGGACTTTGGGTTTTGGTTCATTGTTGTTGTTGTTTTCTACTAGGTAGTTCAGGCTGGCCTCGAACTCACGGCAAGCCTCCTGCCTCAGCCTCCCAAGGGCTGGGATTTTACAGGTGTGCACCACCACGCCTGGCTAGCATTTTTGTTTTAAGGAATTTACATGTCTAAGAACATGCTTAGGTCACAACAACTGGTAGAAAAGCAACAACCAGATATAGACATGCACTTGGCCATGTGGGAAGTCATGAATTTAGGGTGTTGGGCCAAATCAAAAAGGGTCAGTTCATGGGGCTGGGGATTTAGCTCAGTGATTAGAGTGCTTGCCTTGCAAGCACAAGGGCCTGAGTTCGATCCCCGGTACCACAAAAAAAAAAAAAAAAAAAAAAAGGGTCAGTTCATGGAAGGTTGGTGCCAGATGCCTCCATCAGCCCTCTCTGCCACTCTTCTTCCTGAGCGCAGCCAGATACCCAGGCCCCAGTCTTATGCCCCAGAAATTCTGACTGTGGCCTAGGTGGGCCCCTCAGCTCCCTAGCTGGTGTAGCCCTAGTTAAGAAGTACTGGTCAAGGAAGTGAATGCAAAGGTTTGTGCCCAACAACTGATGGCAGATGACTGACATCCCACTGCCATGCCCCTGCGAGATGTGAGTGTGATTGGAGGCTCTCCTGACAGCCTCCCTTCTCAGTATTATCCTCTAGGAACTTGTGATTATCCTCTAAGTCCAAAGCAGCTTAATTTTTCTAAAAACAGTGCCAGTGGGCATTTTGCCCAGAAAGAGAAACGCAAATCTGTGTCAGTGCTTTGTGCTTAGTTCAGCCTCCATGGGTACCCTCTCCTGCCCTCGGCCTCCTCTCTCCTCCTTCCACAAAGTCCAGTGCTGTGTGTGATGCCTGGCTGGGGAGGTCAGGGTGTCCCAGCAGGACTGGGGCCTGGCTGGACGCACACTTGGGCCTGGTTGGATGCAGGCTTGCATATCTTTGGCCAGTTTGAAGTGTGGTTGGCAAGAAGTTCTGAGTGGACTAAGACAGGTGAGAGTCAGTAGGAAGGTCAGAGAGTAGGGTGACCAGGGCCAGGAGCCTGGGGAGCAGGCAGAGGATGCAGAGCCTGGCACAGAACTCCACTCTGAGAGAGCCTACAGTGGAGAGAGCTGCAGTGAACCCATAATGAGCTGCAGCATGCAGACTCCCTTTGCCGAGAGGACACTGCTCAGATCATCCTCTGACATTAAATCCCTTGGTCTTCAGTGGCCAACTTCTTGCCAATTGCTTCTCCTTTGCCAGACACATGGGGCTCTTGATCCAAGATGGCCATGCTGAGGGCTAAAGCCACTCATTATGAAGCCCAAAGCAGGTGAGCAGGGCATCTTGTCAAGGTGGAGTCCCTCTGTGCACTCTTATTCCTGTTCTACTGACATCTGACATCCTTGATTCTCTGGGACCAAAAAGTAGACTATTAAGAAGGTGGGTCCTAAGTTCTGAGGCTGCCATGCAGAGCAAAGCAGATGACCTCTCTGCCCTCGAGGGACTTACATTCTAGAAGAGGAAGCAAACACCAGCGGCAACAGTGGAGTATGCGATGTGCTGAACAGGGTAGGTTCAGGGGTACTGACCCAAACCAGGAGAGGCCAGAGACAGCTTCCCAGAGGAAACTCGATCTGATCACGGAATAAGCAAGGCAAAGCTGTGGAGGCCCAGAGGCCGAAGGAAGCACAGTAGTCTAGATGAAAAGGAGGAGCAATATGATTTACCAAGAGGGAGGGAAGATGAGTCTGGAGAATTGAGCAGGGCCCCAGCCATCAAGGAACTTGGCCTTGGCAGAGAGTTGAGATATCACTCTAGCCCCTTGTTTGCCGCTGTAAACTGGCATTTTCTGGTCTCTGGATGGCTCTGGAGCACGCACACACACACACACACACACACACATAACATGTCTCATGGGAATGATAGCTGCTGTATCCCTGCTCATTTGGAGGGCAGCCTGGATTTTAACCCTCCTGCCTGGGGTGGAGACTTGCCCACTGTGACCGTCTCCATCCATCAGGACACCACTCAGCCTCACACAGCACCAGCTTCCTGATGAAGAATAGAAATGACAAGGGCAAAGTCAGAAACGCTGCAGAATATATTCAGTGGAAAGTGAAAGATGGGAAGAGCTTTTCTCTTGTTCCCAGCCACCCTGCCACTCTTGCTTTCTCATCAGTGGAGACGCCACTCCTGCTATGCCTCACTGCCTGCTGGGCGAATCTTCAGTGGTTGCGTTCTGTGCTTGTCCCTCCTACACTAGGTCGCTTTTAAGATGCATTGACTTCTGAATCTTTAAAAGAAAGAACTAGAAAAGAAATCCCAGAGAGTAGTGAGTTGGCAGGTCACCTGCCAAGAATGAGGAGAGAAGAGTGATATAGGTCTAGGGAGCTTGAGAAGAGGGGAAATACAGGAGGGAACTGACCAGGAACAGAGAGAACTGAGTAAAGTTGGAGGAGCCAAGAGGGTCTGGCTGATAAATTTGTCACAGTGCCAGTTGACACCAGTGCGTGGCTTTCCCCAGTATAGCTCGGCAGCCCAGGAGCAGGAGCAGAGGAGCTAGATGGTTGGATGGAAGCTCCTAGAGGGCCTGGCAAAGCAGGAGTAGGAGACAGACCAGGAAGGGGTCGATCAGACCTATGCATCCTGAACACTGGGATGGCCAGTGAAGAGGTGTGACCAGTAGATTGGGATTATGAGGAGGGCTTCCAGGGCTGGAGGCTCAATGAGGTCAGAGAACATTATGAATAAGAATAAGGAAGTGAGGGACTTGGGATTTAACTCAGTGGTTAGAGTGCTTGCCTACCAAGCACAAGGCCCCGAGTTCAATCCCTGGCACCAAAAAAGAAAAAGAATAAGGAAGTGAGACAATTAGGAAGTTTCATGGTAAAAAAAAATTTAGCATTTCTAAGCTTAAAATACTAGGTGTACCGGGGCTGGAGATTTAGCTCAGTGGTTAAAGTGCTTGCCTTGCAAGCACAAGGGCCCGAGTTCAATCCCCAGCACCAAAAAAAAAAAAAAAAAAAAAAAAAAATACTAGGTGTACCAATTGTACCATGTCGAGATCCAGGTAAATGGGCTGCTGGAGTAAAGGCGAAAGTCATCAGTGTGTGTCGGGGCAGTGAGGATTAAGAAGGGTGTTGATTTGGTTGTGCACCTTAGGGTCACACTTTCCTGGCATTTGGCAGTAGTGGAGAAGGTGACAGTGGTGTAGGTGCCACAGTCCCCCAAGTATCATGTTAAGGGCAGGTGTGAGGCACCGTGGTGGGCTGGGGAGAGCAATGGGACCGTTTCCTGCCCAGAGGCCTTCAGGAAACCTCTCAGACAGCTGGAGCTTGGGAATGATCCAGAGTCTGCAACAGGCAGCCCATCGGTCAGAGCACCAGTTCTCAAACTGGCCTCAAATATGCTGGGTCCTTGTCTTTTCCCTCTGTGTTCTGTTTTGTCCCTCAAAGCTACACACACACACACACACACACACACACACACACACAAATCTATTTTCCATAAAATTGCTCTTTACATATGTGAATACTGGCATTGTACCTCTCTTACTCTATTCTCTAGATTAAACAATGTTGCTACGTTGCTTTCTTCTTTGCCTTCTTCCTGTTGGGTGCCAGGAACTGAGGCACTGTCCTGTGCATTGGGAACACAGAGATTTAAAAAAAAAAAAAAAAAAAAACCCAGGAACTCACAGTCCCATGGGAAGGACAGACCAGAAAGCCTTTTATTGCTCTTGTTACTCTGGTTTCCCCTTTACCAAAATCCCCAGCAGCCAGTGTAGTGGCTGGAGCATAGTAGGCACCTGAGTTGATTAAACTGTGGTGTGAATTGAAAGGTGAGCCTAGGGTCCTGAGGGCTGTTTGAGAGCCAGGTGAGCCCCAGCAGTGGCAGACTTCTACAGGTGACCCTCATTCTCAAGGATGGGTAAGATTTGGCCAGGGAGGAGCATTGCGTATGCAAAGCTAGGGCAGCAAGGCCCCAGGTGAGGCGGAATCAGGAGAGCCAGAAGGAGTCAGGTGATAGAGTCGTGCACGGAAGGCTGGGCTGTGTTCTGAGGAAGGGCAAGGAAGATGTTCAGATTTGCACTGTAGAAAAGGCCACTCTGAGGTGCTAGAATGAACTGAAGGGAACCCATATATTAAGTGACCGGAAGGCTGGTGTTAAGATTGTGGTGAGAATCTGCGCCCAGAGGCTATGAAGAATAGGAGACAGATTCAAGAGGGCTTAGGAAACTAAAGTCCACAGTCCTTACTGATCAGCTGATGTCGGAGTGAGGAATGGGAAAGGCTGGTGCAGTGAGAAGGGTTACTGCCACTCACTAGGCAGGGAGCGGGGAAGGAAGGTAACAGGTTTTGGAGAAGTAAGATGATGAATTCACGTTGGAGTTCTTCAGTTGGATGCGCCTGGGGGACATCCCCACGAAGGTGTTTGGTTGTACACAAATGCATTTGGAGCCCAGGAAGAAATGGAATTTTGGAAGTCATTTGCAGGGACATGGTATTGATACCTGTTGGAGTAGATGAATTCACCCAGGAAAAGTGTGCCGAAGAGGAAGAGAAGAGGGCTAAGAGTGCATCCCTGGGAAGCACCAAAATTTGAGTGTAGAATGAGGCCTTGGCGACAGTCAGAGAAGGAGGGAGGAAGGAAACCAGGGGAAACCAGGAAGCAGGAAGAATGGAATAGTCAGCAGTTTCCTGATGAAATCAACTTTTCTTTTATTCTTTTTTCTGGTAGTACTGGCGATTGAACCCAGGGCCTTGTATATGCTAGTCAAGCACCTGAGTTATGTCCCCAGGCCTTTTTTTATTTTTTATTTTGACACCAGGTGTCACTACATTGCCAGCTTGGCCTCAAGCTTCTGATCCTCCTGCCTCAGCCTTCCAAGTAGCTGGGATTACGGGTGTACAGCACCGTAGCCAGACAGGAGCTTTCCTTTATAACATTGGGTTGCCCACAGGAACCACGTTGTCATACCTCAGCTGCCATGATCATGAGGGGGCAGTCACATGCTTTCTAACCTCAGGTAGAGATTCTTAAGACTGGATTTGATGAACTGCTGCCCTAGAGCAATGGATCCCAGAATCCCTGGATAAGAATCTGACCCTATCAGAACTACACCATGGACTACCCAGGAGAGGGGCTGGAGAATTGGCTTGTTCAGAAAGCATCCAGGGTGACTTCCCGTACAGGAGGCCTGGGATGATGCTCCAGACCAGAGCTCGTTTTGGAAGAGCGTGGGGTTCTTGGCAGTTCCGCAGGTCAGGCCGCCCCTCTGCACATAGACACCTTCTGACCTGAGGTTCTTGGGAACCCCCTTGGTCGGGAGCCACTATTACTGTGTCATGAGTCCCTCAGATGTCGGGATGGAGATGGTGCCCCTTTGACCTCAGGGAGAAGGCTGAGAACTGAGTATTAGGGAATCCAGTGACGGTTCTGCTGTTGGACCATTAGTTGCTCCTGCTCTACTCTCTGAAAGCGTTTAGACTGGAGCCTGTCGCTGCCTGTCGGTGTGGACAGTCTGATTCTCCACTCCATTTAGTTAACAATGAACCTGAATGTAATCCAGCATTAAAAAAAAAAAAAAAAGAAAAAAACACCGTATGTTTAAAAGCTGACTGCTCGTGTGTGAAGAGGTCCCCTGTGTAGACAAAGAAGACATTTTTGGGTTTTTTGGGCAAGAACTGACTCAGCTGGTTTATATGTTTAAGACCTGACACTGCTTAGTGTCCCCAGCTGTCAGTGAAACTCATGAAGTCTGCCTGTACAACTCCTCTCAGGAGTAATTTTGTACATAAGGCCCTTATCTCAGCTAACAGTATTTACTAGGCATAGAGGTCGTTCAGAGGATCTGCGCCCGTGTGAAATTGCGATTTTGTGAAATTCAACCGTTATCATTTATTAATGGTCAATATAAATAATCTTTCCTAAACAATTGGCTTTGGGTCATTGTCTTTTTAAAATAAATGAAAACATAAATTACATGTACTTTAAAATTGTAGAGTGAGGCTGGGTGTAGTGGCGCATGCCTGTAATCCCAGTACTCAGGAAGCTGAGGCTGGTGGAGGTTTGCCGAGAGTTCAAGGCCAGCCTGAACCACACAGTGAGACCCTGTCTCAAAATAAATAAATTAATTTAATTTAATTTTTTAAAAGTTACAGAGTGAAAGGATCTGCTGAGTAGGAAACTCAAGAATGTGCCCCTAGGCAGCATAGGACTTCTCCCGGGGGGGGGAGGTATTTTATTTTAAAAATAGATCTTATTGTATGTATTTAAGATATACCTAAAGAAAATGAAAACACCATGTCCCATGATATCTGTCTGCACTCCCGTGTTCATTGCTATGATATCACGATAGGCAAGATATGGAAACAAACTATGTATCTGTCAATGGACAAATAAACTATCAGACAGAGACAGTGAAATATTATTCAGCCTTAAGAAAGGACAGCTACAATTTGCCACAACTTGGGTTTATTTTAGAGTAACATAATGCTGCTTCCTGGAGGTAGGAGGGCAGCTGAGAAATGCTTTTGCCAGTTCCTTTTTTGGCCCGTGATACCTTCTTCTGATTAAAATGCTGTTCTGGGTGTGGTGGTGCATGCCTATAATCCTAGCACTCTGGAGACTGAGGCAGAAAGATCACCGTGAGTTTGAGGCCAGCCTGGACATACACGCAGTGTATTCAAGGCCAGCCTGAATTACAGAGTGAGCTCCTGTCTCAAAAAAAAAAAAAAAAAAAAAAAAAAAAAAGAAAGAAAGAAAGAAAGAAAATGTGGTATTTTGAAGGGTTGTTCTTTGATCCATTCATTCAATAAACATTTACTGGGCAGCTGTTTTGTGGTCATTTCTGTTTTGGGGCTTTCTTGGGAAGATATCAAGAAGGGTCAAATGGAATGTCTAGTTTTAGTTTCTTGAGGAATCTTCATATCGATTTCCATAGTGGTTGTACTAGTTTATATTCCCACCAACAATATAGAAGGGTGCCTTTTCCCCTACAGCCTTGCCAGCATTTGTTACTGTTTGTTTTTTCGATGATAGTCATTCTTTCTAGAGTAAAATGGAATCTCAGTGTTGTTTAAATTTGCATTTCTCTGATGACCAGAGATGTTGAGCATTTTTTCACGTATTTATTGGCAATTCATAATTCTGAGAAGTATATTCATTTCAGTTGCCCATTTTTTGATTGGGTCTTTTATTTTGGGGGTCTTTTTTTTTTTTTTTTAGTTCTTTGTAAATTCTGGATACTAGTTCTCTGTACAAAGAGTAGCTGGCAAAATTTTTTTTCTATTCCATAGGTTGTATCTTCACTCTGTTGAGTTTCCTTTGCTCTACAAAAGCTTTTTAATATTTGTGACTGATTCGCTTTGATTTTATTTTGGTGCCTGGTGATAGATATGGGTCTGGATTCAATCTTCTGCATGTGTATAACCAGTTTTCCCAGCACCATTTGTTAAAGAGGCTGTCCTTTCCCAGTGTTTATTTTTGGCCCCTTTGTCAAAGATCAGATGACTGAATGTGCCTGGGGTTGTTTCTTCATCTTCTGTTCTGTTCCACTGATCTTCGTGTCTATTTTTGTGCCGGTACCATGCTGTGTTTTTCACTATAGCTTTGTAGTATAACTTGAAATCTGGCATCACACAGATAATCTTAAAGGTTCTGCACATACATTATCACTTGAGTAACTAGTATTTTTATCCTTCTTACACAGTGGAAAAAACAGGGGTGAGATTAAGCGATTTGCACAAGGTTGCCTGGCTTGTACCTAACGGAGCTAGAAGCAGCACATAGTTTCCTGCTCTTTACCCAGTGCTCTTCCTACCAAGAGGGGGCTCAGTGGCCTTGTAATCAACTCACTGCTTCGAAGGATCTGCCCCTACTCTACTCTTTCAGTGTAAGAGGCAGGAGGGTTGTAAGTTAGAGGCCAGCTTGGGCTACATAGCAAGATCCTGTCTCCATAAAAAAAGAGTAAGATATAAGAAGGTGCCAAATGAAGAGAAGAGTCTACAGCTAGAGTCAAAGGGTTCAAGCCTTTGAGGCCCTGAGGACAGCTTCAAGGGTAGCATGCGGGGAGGCGGGATAGTTCACCCACCCAGTCTGGATTGTAAGACCAGGAAAGCCACTTCCTGTGTCAGAGGACTCTAGGTCTCATATCCAAGCCTTTGCATTGTAAAGAGAAGCCTAGTGGGGACTGATGAGTTGCCAAGGAAGGTTTTGGTGAATTTTCAGCTGTTTAGTAGATTTTTTTTTTTTTTCGTGCTGGGGATCCAACTCGGGGCCATGCACTTGGTAGGCAAGCACTCTAACCACTGAGCTAAATCCTCAATCCTGGTAGATATTCTTAAAACAGACATTGCTCTTACTATTTACTTTTTATAAAAAGCAGTTTAAGTGATCTGAGCAGACTGTTTTAGTAGCTTTTCAACTCTAAAGACATTTCTAAAACTCAAATAAGCCAGAGTGAGGAGTTTATTCCTTTGTTCTGCTGTTACCCTAGTTCAGGGTTAAATGACAGGTTTGTGTCTGTCTGATAAAGTAACATGAAGTCTCTAGGCCCCTCCTAAGGACCCCTTGGTGTCTCGGCTTTTATTTATTTTTCTTCTCCTATGGATGAGTTTGATCTTCCTCTAATCCATTATATACCTTAGGTGCAGAGATAGAAAGATAAGTTTCTGTGCATGCACAAACACAGGCATTCTGAGCTAAATGCTATAAATCTGCTCTTTGCCTGTGTAGCAGAAACAAAATATGTTGCTTCCTTCTCATGGGAGGAAGTGGCATTTCTTATACAAGGAAAGGGTAAGAGGAGGCTCTTCTGGCCTTTCTGAACTTGCTTCTTAGCTAGGGAAATGAATAACATCCTGATTGGCCTCAGTGGAGTAGGAGTGAGGGAAAGGAGGGGGATCCTGGCCCTAAACTCCAGCCATGGCCGAAGACGCTCTGTACCCACAGGCGCCAAACTTGGCACACAGTGAGACCAGTGAGTTGAGGGGAAATCATTACCAGATTAACACAGTTATTGGTGCATTTTTCACAGTTACTAATGAAGTGGGCTTTTTACAAGCCCTAAGCAAAGCCTCCTCTATGGGCGAGCTAGGATTCCCCAACCCTCTCTGGGGAGTAAGGCCTTAGCCTGTCGTCCCGCAGCTGTGCAGAGGAGGCCCCTGGGTGCCCCTACACCCCCGCTTGACTCCTGGACTGTTAGCAGAAGGTATGAATTTCTCTAGAAAGTCTGCCTTTATAGAGTGTTAACCCTGTCTCTGGAACTTGTGTGAACACTTAACACAAGGCTGGAACTGAGGGGAGAGGCCGAGGGACTGGCAGCTGCGGGCAGCTTGAGACTTGAACTCAGGCAGCAGAGAGGGAGGGGGAAGCAAAGGGAGGGGGAAGCCAGTTGAATGTCAGCTGGATACATAAGTCAGAGGTAATGGACGCAAGACTGATTTGCAAAACCAGGGTTCTGTCTGCTCCTGCTTCTGTCACAGACCAAGTTCCAGCCCCTCCCGGGGCCTCACTTTCCTTTTCTATAAGAGCAGACAGAACCAGATATCTCTAAAGGACCAACCGCTAACAAATACTGTAGAGGACAACCAAGTAGGGGACATGCAGTGTAAGAGTTGATTCTCCAGCCTGAGTGTGCGCAAGGGGCGCGGGGCATCCATCCTAGGAAATGCAGATTCTGAAATGGCAGGACTGGGGGGGCCTGTGGCTGGTTTCTGACAAGGCTCCAGGTGCTGCGGTAACCCTGGGTGGACCATAGTCTGATTACAAAGATGGAGAGCACAAGACTGGTTCTCCGACTGGGCTCTGCCCTCAACCTCACTTCCTTCCCTGCTGTGAGATGGAGCCTGGTATCAGTGGCCTTTTCTCCCTCCCTGGGGATGTTGTTAGAATTAAGGGAGCAAACGCCTGTGAAAGCGCCTCTCGGAGGGTAAAGCAGTGTGCAGTGTAAGGGATTATTGTCATTGTTACGATTTCTATGCCTCGTTGCTCACGCTGTGTGTTCTTGCAGCTTCTCAACTTTTCCCTACATCCTCCCTGGTTGCCACGCCTGGGTAACTGAGTCAGTGTGACCAGCCAAAATGCTTTGACATGTCGAGGCAGGAAATGACAGTTCCCAGGCACCCGCCGTCTGAGGTGTGGAGCGAGCCCCGAACACACCTGGTGTGATGAATTCGAGTGATAGTGAAGTGAGCCCCACGCCATCCCCACAGGCTGAAGACCAGGAAGAGGGGCTGCCAGTCAAGGAAGCCCCTGTGAGACAAGGGCCTGAGCAAGCACCAGGCCCCCGGTGATTGCCCCCTTATGCCCTCCTCAGGCGCCGCGGTACCCTTTCTGTAGCATGAAACTTTGTTCACTGAGACTTCACAGGTGGTCCCACAACTGCACTGTGAGGTGAGGAAATAAAGTGACAGAGGCAAAGTTTTGACACCCCCCATAGCCTCAGTACCCTTGTCTATAAAATTGAGTTGACAGCATCTGTTCTACCTGTGGTAAAAGTTCGTTTTGTAATCAAAACGAGATAATTATGTAAAGTGTTCTGAACACCTTCCACTTCCATGCACTCTCCTGACTCCCCGAGAGGGAACATGCTCACACTGCCTCAGCCACCCCAGGCTCGGGGAGTGTTCCCTCCCCTGTCCAAACAGCGTGCCCTGTCTTGCTGTTTGACCACCCTGAGACCTCATCTTTGCTGCATAGCTTCGGTGGAAGGACTCGGAAAGTTCCACACTGTTCCCTTCTGTCAGAATGGCAGGCCAGGCCCAGCTATTCATCACAAGACCCCTGCTGCTGAAAATCTGGTTCAGATTTGCCCCTTGGAGCGAGAGTTGATAGGTTTAGATGGCAAGAGGATATGGAAGGCTGGCCACACTACAAACGGAAATGCTGCTCTACAGTCTAACATAACTGAGAAAGGGTCAGCCATCAAACCAGCCAACTCTAGCACCTCCCCTAGGCACATCCACGGTCCTCCCCCTTGGTGCGAGATCGGTTCCTCCCTCCCTTTCCCAGAGCTGCTGCCTCAGGATCTTAGAGGAGTAAAAAACACTTCTCCCTGGCCTTTGAAATTCCTGCCACCTCAGCCGTGGGAAGCAGAGTCTCACACTGAGGAAGTGCAGATTCTCAGAGAGGAGAGGAAAGGGTCAAAAATAATCCTAAAGGACAAGCTACTCACGCCTGCATGTACGCTGGCTTTCACATCTGAATCCAGTCATGATAAATCTGACGCTTTTTGAAACATCTTTGATTAATAAAAGCAGACGACTTCTTGGCCCCAGGTTTCAGACTTCAAGGTTCTCCTCAGTTGAGAGCATTGTATTTGACTTGTTTGTGGAGCACAGAAGTCACGGGGTTTTAGTTTGGCTGCTTCTCTCTGCCCTTGTCGCCAACTCCAAGAACCCCATTAAAATTTTGGAATGGGGGCTGGGGTGTGGCTCCGTGGTAGAGCATTGGCCTAGCATGCCCAAGGCCTAGGTTTGATCCCCACACAGGGCTTGGGCGGGATGTTAGAATAGGAAGACTGAGCTGACAGCCTCCTCCCTGGTCCTACATCCATACTTCAAAGTGAAATTTTTGCATGAGCTTTAGTGAGGAAAGAAAGTATAGGCTATAGAAGCAGATGAGCCTACTGTCAGAATCCTGGCTGCACCTTTGATGTTATCTTGAGCAGATGTTTTACATCTCTCTGCCTCAGTTTTTTGATCTGTAAATTGGGAATGATAGCATCAGCCTCCTGGCACACAGATGATGCTCAGCAAACACTAGCTCTCATCTCTCCTGCTATCTGATCTGACCCCAGACCTAATTACGTGGAATCAGAACCGTCCTCGGAAGGCTGGTTTGTGTGCTTACTGTCTTGAGAGATAGAGTTCCATGAAGTTTTTCCATTCAAGGAATTGTTAGGTTTCCAAAGACACCGTTGATCCTGCAGTTTATTCTGAGCCTTGCTATAGGAATCCGACCATGCCATGCAGGTATTTTCCCTTCTCCCGCAGAAGCAGGCCAGAGCATCCTGAAGAAAATGTCTTCAGGGCACTCTAGCTAGAGAAGACTGGTTCTTCGCTTCCCACTTGGAGGGGTGGAGTCATCGCTGTGCCAGGTCTAAAGCAGACGAGGAAACGCAGTGTTTGCCGAGCTCAGACACTGCTCTTGCCCTCCGAAGCTGCTCTGGGTCTGAGTGTGCAGGACCAGCATTCTCCCTCCTGGGGCACAGCGGTCACTGCTGTCTGGCCCTGCTCAGTGGCCTCACGGCGTGTGAAAGACAGACCTTCCTTGACAGCCATGAGAAGGTGTCTCCTAGGAAGTCACGTCCTGACGAGCAAGACAAGTAAAGGACTTTCAAGATCAGCTCCAGAATCGTTCCTCTAGCACTTTCTGATCTGATGTGTGAAATTTGTACCGAGGAAGAACTGTTTCTGCCATTTTTCACATACAAGTTGGTGCACATTCTTGATACAGACTAAAGAGCAACACATCGTATGTACACAGGGATGAGTCAACATTGCGTGCAGCCAGCCACGGCCACCGGGGGAAGAATCGAACATGGGCCACAGCGCTGAGGTTCACCTGCCCGCCGCGAGTCGGGGCAGCCGCTCAGCAAGTTCAGGCCTCCCGTCCAGTGCTGCCCACCGGCCTCCTCCCAGCATGCATGTTGCTCTCAGGGCCAGTTTTCTGCCTCCCAACTTTTTTTTTCTCTTCTCTTTTTATTGAATTCAAATGTTATAGGAAATACATAGAAAACTCAAAAGTAACAGAAGGATGCCCTATAACCCAGTTACCCAGAGGCAACCGTGATTGACATCTTTTCATGAATCATTTAGAATGGTTTTCTATGCATTTTTTATGTTGCTCAGTAATACTAGCTGTATACGTTTGTCTTTTTAAAATTTAGCATTGTGTAAAAAATTTTCGCTGTACAGTGCGTGCTTAGCACATGCAAGGCCCTAGGTTCAAGCCCCAGCAAAAACAATAAAAATAAAAGAAGTTTCCCTTTTATAAACGTCATTCTTCCTGACTACCTAATATTCTATTGGTGGCATGACCTAAAATTTACTTAACAAATACCTTCTTTTAAGGCTATCTAGATTCAATAGCAGTAAGCATCTTTATTCAATGGGAAGATTTCTTGGCTTCCTAAGTGATTTCCTTGGGCTAAATTTCTGAAAATGACATTCTTCTGTCAATAGGTGAATGTTTTGTTTTTGTTTATTTGGTTTTGGTTTTTTGAGACGAGTTTCACTATTAGTCCAGGCTGGCCTCAAACTCATGACCATCCTCCTGCCTCAGCCTTGTGAGTGTTGAGATCACAGGCATGTACCACCACACCCAGCTAGTTGGATATATTTTTAACTCTTAATACATATTGCCAAATGGCCTTCAGGTGGTGGATACCAGTGATATTCCTGGTCTATATCTTTCTGTCTTTACCATGTTGAATATGATTCTGTTTCTTTATTAAAGAATTTAGGGAACTGAACAGTCCTTTCCCATCCTCGGATACAGGGAGATCATTGGGATCAGAGCTAAGAGGCCATTTCTACTGTGCTGGGCTCCCTGCAGACATCCTCAGAGAAGTGCGGTACCCTTATATCCTCTGACTCCCTATCCCAGGCCCTTGCTATGCAATTGACACATAACCAGCCAGTCTCAATGGTGCGGGAGTGGGTATGGCTGTTCCCTACCCCAGCATTGCTCCTCTGGCTGCTTACTTTCTGGTCCAAGGTTTTGTCCATCACTTTCTTCTCTGTCTGAACCTTTTGCAGAATTTCCCAGCCCCTAAGAAGGGCTGCTCACAGAGCCCGGGGGTGATCCTGTATGTTTGAATGGCCCTGTGCAGTTTTACAAAGCAACTATCAATACACAAAATTATAGCAAATTTATTTAGATGTAATTGCGTTTTATTTACAACTTATAAATGGGGGGAAGTCTGCATTCTACAAAGTGAAATGGGAATTCCCATTGGGAAAGAGCGAACAGTGGGTTTGTGAGGTAGGAACAAGGAAACAGAACAGGGGCGGGGTGCACTGACTGCTTAACATCAGGTTGCTTTTCTGTAACGGACGAAGCAGAGGGGGCTCCCTTACCAAACTGACTCAGGAGACTGGAACCTCCTGTTATGAGATCTATCTGCTTCCCTAACATTTTGGCATAAGCGACTCCATTTTGATTTGGTCTGATCTCTTGAGGCCTAATGAGAGCGTTCAGTCCAAAACAGTGGCCTCCTATAATTTTTGTTTAACACACTCTCACATGTGATCTGATACTCAGAATAACCCTGGAAGGCAAATACTCACTTCTCTGTTTTATAGGTTTGTTACTTTCCAAGGGTGGCTGTAACAGATTACCCTAAAGTTGGTGATATAAATTAACAGAAATTTATTCTCTCATATTTCTTGGGGCCAAAAATTCAAGAGCAAGGTGTTACTAGGATCACATGCCCTCTGAAGACTTTAGGGAAGAGCACTTCCTTCTACCTGCTGGTGGCTCTTGGCGTTACTTTGTGCTACCCTGGCGTGGCCATCTGCCCCCTGTCTGGTCTCCCCTCCACTCTCTTACAGGAACCCCAGTCAGTGGATCTAGGGCCCATCCTAAATCCAGAATGGTCTCATCTCCAGATCCTTAATTATACCTGCAAGGACCCCATTTCCAAATAAGGTCACCTTTGGAGTCTGCAGCTTGACATGTGTTTTAGCGGGGACACCATTCGACCCACTGCAGTAGGTAAGGAAACCATAGTCTAAAGTGAGAAAACGACTTCCCCCAGATCATACGATGAGAAAATAACAGGGATTGGTATGTGAACCCAGGTTTTCTACTTATCATGTGCCTTTAATTAGGTAAAAACAAGACTCTTATGGTATTACTGCTTGATTATGTTATCTGGTTTATAGAAAATGAAATTTGGTAGCTTTTACCCTAGGCTACCTCAAACATCATTTTACCATTACTCTGTTGTATATTATCGTTAATTACATTGAAACCATTAGGGCCAATGTGAACCCCTCAAGTGGGAGTCATTCATTTATTTTCCAGGTGGAAAGACCTGGAAGGGATTAGTAACTTGCCCACACCACCAAGGAAAGCTGAGGGAGAATTCATTGACTAGATGTCTTGACTTGCAGTCTATATTTTATCCTTTAAAGCATGCATTATGATCTTATATTGCAATTATAAAAGTGGCTTTCTGCTAAAGTGATCACTTTAAATTGAAAAGAAATTGTTAGTGTTTCATTTACTCTTGAACTTCTCTTCCCCGGCTCAGGACCACTTGGTATATTGGCTACACGTGGCCTGTGACCAGTGACCATCCCTTCTCACCAGGGCCCTGGTGGCATGTGAGAACAGATGTGCATGCCAGCAACACACCCAGCCCATCAGCATCTCCTGTCATGTCCGTATTTGCTCAGACATTCTTTGCTGTTCTGGTACCTTTTCCTTTCTCTTTGCTCAGTACCCTTCCAAACTGGAGTAGTATAACCTTTAAAAATAGCCCAGTTACCAGGTGTAATGGTGCTTGCCTGTAATCCCAGCACAAAGGCTGAGGCAGGAGGATCACTGAGAGTCTGAGGCCAGCCTGGACTACATGCTGAGTTCAAATTTGCCTGAACTGCATAGCTAGATCCTGCCCCCCTAAAATAAAAATAAAAATAGCCAAATGCCCTAACCTAAGTTCACAGCCAAGTGGATGAATACGGGACAAATGTGGTTTACTGATTGTCATAAGTTTGGCAAACTCAAGTCCCTGCCTCTTTGCCATGTGCCGCATCTGTCTGTGGATGTAGAATTGTAGTCATTTGTCATTAACAAACAACTAGGAATGCATTTCTAGGGAATTTTACTGGGTGAACATCATGAATGTTCTTCCACAAAAGCTACATGGTGTAGGTCGGTCACTGGACATGGCTTCCCATCACAAGACACAAGAAACATGAGATATATGAGGCCACTGTCCGCATACCATGCTGTGCTGTGTTATAGTGTACTTTTTAAAAGAAGGAACACACCCTAAAATAACAATAATAAACATAGTGACTACATAAGCCAGTAACATAGTCATTTATTATCATTATCAGTGCTACGCATTACATATAAATGTAGGTGCTATGCTTTCGTATAACTGGCAGTACAATAGGTTTGTTTATACCCAGCATCACCACAAATATGTGAGTGGTGTGTTACACTATGATGTTATGATGGCTGTGACATCATAGATGACAGAGATTTATCAGCTGCATTATAATTTCATGGGACCACTATCGTATTTGCAGCCTATCGTTGACCAAAATGTCATTATGCAGTGCTTAGCTGTAGTTATTTTGGGAACCAGCCTGAAAGACCGAGAGAGAAAGATGGGGTCCTCATAGCCTCTCACCACACCTGCGTCTCTATAGTGAACCAATCTGTTACCCATGACATACTGTATATTGATGTAATAAAATCTGCTTGCAGATATAGCTCGTAATGGAGCACATTAGTCAGGGTCCTCAGAGAAACAGAACCAATAGGAGGCAGGGTGGGGGAGGACGAAGAAGAGACACAGAGACTAGTTGATTAATTAATTGACTGATTATGGGAATTGGCTTATGTGATTATGGAAGTTGCAGAATTCTTCTGCCTGCCATCCACATGCTGAAGAACCAGGAAAGTCCATAGTATACCTTGTTAGGGTCTAATGACTGGGTAACCAGGGTTGCTGGTAGAGTGAGTCCTGGTCCAAGTCTGGAGGCCTGAGGACCAGGGATGCTACTAGAGTAAGTCACAGTATGAGCCCAAAGTCCTGAGAAGCAAGAGCACCAGTTTTCAAAGGCAATAGAAAGTAATGTCCTGGCTCAAAGAGAAAGAACAAATTTTCCCTTCTCCCACCTCTGTGTTATATTCAGGCCCTCTGTTAGATGTAGCCCACACACTGGTGAGGGCAGATCATCTCTACTCAGTCTGCTGATTCAAGTGCTAATCTCCTCTAGAGTCACCCTTTCAGACAGACCCAGAAAGAATGTTTTGCCAGCTATCTCGGCATCCTTTAGCCCAGTCAAGTTACATATAAAATTGACTGCTGCTTCAGGTAAAGCTAAGCCCCTGCTCAGGTGGACCAGCCTGCAGTGGAGGAAGGCCATGTTCCCACGGCATCAGTCTTTAGCTCCATTTGGTAATAATTGGGTGAGCTTGGCAAGGAGATTCCCCAGTGGCTGCTTTCAGGATGCCTGGGATCTTTACTTAGTTGTCATCGACATCATTATTACAATGAGCTCTCACCTAGAAGGGCTCATGTTTTGAAGAGCATTGTTTAATGCAGCCTTTGCTTTTAGTGTCTGGCCCTCCTGGTGGCTAGAAATCTGATCAACAGGCTCTAAGCAGGGTCCGACCGCTGTCTGGATGTAATTGACGCACAGCAGAGGCTTTGCAAAGGTGTGATTAGACACTATCAGTGTAGGGGAGGATCCCGCCCACCCCACCGCACTGCCACCTCGACACCCCTCTCTGCCCCTCTGACAGCAGCACACAAAGGTAGAGCGTATGCCCCCCCAGCCTCCCCAGGAGCTGCCAGCTTCCCAGCTGTCACTACATGCCTTTAATGGGTCCGTGAAACCGAAGACCAGACCCATCCCACCACTGGGGAGCTGCCAAGCTGGGAAGCAGGATTCAGGATGCTCATCTATTGGAGACCAGGGGCTCTGTGCCATTCCAGGCAGGTCGTTTTATCCAGTTCTTGGGATCTCCAAATCTAAAATCAGAAGGCAGTAGAGGGAAATTGTGAATGTGTTCTTATCACTTACCATCTTCATTCCTCTTACTTAATTTTAATTCCATTTTCCACCTACTCTGGCCATAGATGTCCAGTCTCTGGTACCCTACAAAAATTATGTTGACTCAGGAGTGACCGTCAATTTTCTCAGACGGTCATAATGAATTAAAAAATCTGTTTTGCAGGATGGTGATATACAGTCCTGAGTTCTGTGCTGCTTTCCATTGTGGAGAAATCCATGCCTTCAGGAGCTCCTAAACTAGTTGGGAAAGCGCATCAGTATGAGAATAAGGCTGTAGGCATAGCCTGAGGGGTCCCCACATTAACCTGCACCCCCAGATGGATTTCAGAGTTACTCATAAGCACCCTGAAATTGCTTGCATAATTTTGCATATGCAAAGCATACATTTTTGTGGGTAAATTCATAGCTTTCATCAACTTCATGCCACAAGGTAAAGGACCTGTTGTACTCTCAGAGTCTGCCGCACAGCATCTGTCTCACTTTGGGTGGTTAGTTGCTCAGGGTTCCATTGAGCAGGTCAGACTTGACTAGGTTTTAGAAAGTCCTATGCAGAGAATAGCTCCATAGGAGGCAGCCCTGAAGGGAAGGATTTCCTGGAGGCATTCTGGGAAGACTGTTAAATTTAGAAACAGTTAACTTTCCTCTCTTACTCAGTAAAGTACAAATCTGTAAAATGGTGGTAATTGCTGTTTGCCTCTTCCTGGAGTTTTGTGAAGGACCGGGATATCTTTATTTCTCTCTCCCTCTGTCTCTCCTTCTGTCCCTCCCTCTGTCCCTCTTTCCCTCTCTGTCCCTCACACTGTTTCCCTTACCTCAGTACGGCACTTGACTCCTATCAGAGTGGACACTAATCAATATTTGATGAATGTGAGCGTTAACTGAAATAGTAAACATGAGAGGGCGTCATAAACAGCTGAGTGTTGCTGCAGCAGATGGTTGCTAAGCATTGGACCCCGTGCTTTGCAGCTTGTTCCAGCTAAGCACTTTCTCCCCCTGAAATGGAAAGGGGTACGAAGGGCCCCCCCCCACCCGAGCAAGCTTCTCTGAGCCGGCCATGTGAACGATGGCAGTGCTGTCAGGGCTGACAAGATGTGCAGTTTCCTAAAAGCCCGGAGGCGACCTCCCCTGCCAAGGCCTTGGCCTCTGTACCGCAGGGCTCCCCATCCACATGCACCTGCAGCCCTCGGGGATGAGGGAAGATCCAGAAGAGGGTGCCACAGAGCCTCCAGGGGACCCCTTCTAGCGGAGTGAGAGGGTCCACTGATTGTAGAAATGATCGAATTACTCTTGGCTGAAAGTGTTTGGTTCCTTCCACTTCCTAGCTGTGCGTTTGCTGAGACAGGCTAGACTTCCTATCAGTATGTTTTCTCCTGTGTGCCATCTAGTAGACAGGGTGACTTGTCATCGTGACTGTCATACTGCAGGGGACTTGGGTTGGGTCGGAGTGGAAGGGCTTTTGAAAGACACCAGTTGAAGGTGATAGGAGCTCTCAAAACAAGTGAGGAAAGAGAGAGGAGATTTCTCCATGTAACAGTTCACTGCAGGCGCCACTAAAGGAAGTGGTATGGGAGCTGATGGAATGGGCTCCACGCTAAGAATTAAGAGCCCGTGTTCCAGATCTGTCACCTACAGACTTTGAACATGCCACCTAATCTCTGTGAGCTCCCAGCTCCTCTCCCATACATGAAGGTGGTACCCGTACTGCCACTTGGAATCACTGTGATAGTCAGAATTTACCATGTGGCCTCGGGGGACATAAAGGTAGACATACTTGTGATTAACACGTGCATGTGCACACCTGTTATGCCCACAGTACTTACTGTGTGTCAGGTGCTTTTATGTTTCTCTAACGCAGTCTTAGCAGCAGGCTTCTGCGGTTGTATTGTTTCTCCATGTTCATGGCTGAGGACTCGGGTTCCTGCCTCAAGTCAGGCAGGTAATGTGTGTCAGAGTATCTTTCCACCCAGATCCATTTCCATCCTCCACTAGTACACTAGCTCATGACCTTTTTCTCCTATATACTGTTACTTTGTCCATTGAATTATTACACACTTGTCTGGCCCTTAGCATCTGTGATGGACCAGGCCTGCCCTTGTACCGGAACCCTTCTTGCTATAATATTTGCCTAAAGCTTTCTGTTTTCTTCCAGATTAGGTTTCTGGTACTTCTCTTTGCCCTGATGCCAGCTCCCCTGCCCTGCCCTCTAAATGTGGTGCCTTTCAGAGCCGGTGGCCTGCTCTGGTGAAATGACAGGGCGCTCGCCCCCTTGCTGCTTCCCAGACTCTGAAACCCAAGTGTCGAGTGTCATGAGGAGAGCAGAGCGCGTGTGTTCGTGTCATCCTCTCTTCTGACATCACTAAGTGTATGCAGACCCTTCAGGAAGACAGGGCTACAGCTCTCAGTCTTGTCGGGTCGGACCGTGGGAAGCACAGACCCCTGGGGAGACTCGCGCAGTCTCTTGCTCCTCTGAGACAGGACAAGAGTTGTTCATTCCACTTCAGAGAGGAGAAAAGGAGAGAGAAGGCTTGTTTATGAGAAGGCATGAACCAGAAAGCCTAGGTTCTGTCCTTAGCCTGTGTCCCCAGGGACCCGGAACCCCAGCAGTTTTTGCTAATGTTGGTTGAGTGTTGGCTCTGGGCTTTACATTTTCAGTCTGTGACTCCAGCTCAGCTCCAGCTCGGCTCCCCACATATGCACCCCAAGGTGGGCTCCTTCTTAGGGAGATGCATTTGTGGATAGTGCCCATCTGCCAGTGCCAGGAATCTACCCTGCAATTAGGTAAGAGATAAATCAAAGTCAGACTTGCCTGATGAAATTCAGGAGCCAGTAGTGACCCTCGCCACACATATAAATCCCAGCAGGCTGGCCAAGGGCCTCTGTCTGGTCAGGAGAGTTTAGGATTATCTGGGCCACTTTGCTGATGTATGGAGGCACTGGCTGTCGGCATGTTTACTAACGGTTATCACCACGATGCTTTGGCCATTATCAGAGGCAGGGCCGCCTGCCGGGGCTGGGGCTCGCACCCTCTCTATTACCACCTGTCATTGACGGAGAGTGCGTGCTGACACTCTCCAGTCCTGCCCGCTGAGGGAAGATAGTTCCTGACGGCTGATCAAAGAGGAGAAGCAAGGCCTGATAAAGAGTGTGTCTCGTGTACTTTCAACTTTGGGAAACATTGGCATTTGCATTTTTTCCTCATCTTCCTGGTGCTGGCAGGAACCAAGCCCAATAAATGTAGTGGATTCAGTTACCTAATCACTGGAGAGATGGTATGTGCTTAAAGCAACAGAGCATGACTATAATCTCCTTCCGAGAGAGTGGATGAAATAAGCTTTCACAGAAGACTTGTTGTAGAATAAAGTAGAATAATTTGAATTTTGGACTTTGAAGTGATCTTACATGTAGAATCTAATCTCGGCATTTAGCAGAACACCGAGTACTTTTTGGAATTGGATAAAGGAGGGGTCCTTGCTGGAGATGTTATCGCCTAGCTATATCAGTGGAGACCCTGAAATGGTGCTCATGTCCCTGGGCTGCAGTGGAGGAAAACAACTCCTAGACAAAGGCATGAGCAAGTCTGAGTTCCTGCTCCAAGTCTGCCACGAACCTGTGTTTACTCTTGGATCATAATGTCTTTGAATTTCGACTATGAAGTGAGGAGATGAGGCGTAGGTTATAGGACGCAATGGTTTAAAAGTTGTGTTTTTTTTTTTTTTTGATGCAAGTCATGTAGCCCCATCTTTCAGTGAAATTTTAGGTGGAGGCCCATAGAATAAAATAGAAAAGGTAGAGGGGTTTGGATCCCTTTCCCTTGTCTCAGATCTTGCGGGAGTCCGTGAAGACTAGAGGAAACCCATCACTCCTCAGAAACAGTTTTGGTTTGGTTTGGTTTAGTTTTTTTGTATTTTTATTGATTGTTTTTTGTTGTTGTTGTTTTGAGACGGCGTCTCACTGTGTAGTTCAGGCTGGCCTTGGACTCACTATGGTGCCCAGAGAGATTCTCCTGCTCACAGAGATTCTTCTGCCTCAGCCTCCCAGGTGCTGGGATTACAGGCATGGGCCACCATCCCCAGCTTCAGAAACGGTTTTAAATTGACTCACCTCCATGACGTAAAGGTCACTCTGAGAGGTCTGTGCACTCATATCTGGCGGCATAGCTGGTCTGCTTGGCGCTGCACGCTCCTGTGTCCCAGTGCCTGTGCTGAAACAGCCCCGGGCATGGAGGGGCATCGGTGGCAGGCAGACAAAAAGAACTCAATGGCAGATGTCCCGTGTGTGCCACAGGTACCTTTGACCGGAGCGTGACCCTGCTGGAGGTGTGCGGGAGCTGGCCTGAGGGCTTCGGGCTGCGGCACATGTCCTCCATGGAGCACACAGAGGAGGGCCTCCGGGAACGGCTGGCTGACGCCATGGCTGAGTCACCAAGCCGGGACGTCGTGGGATCAGGAACAGGTAAAATCCCATGTGACTTCTAGCCTGACTTGGTTGTGACTGGTACTTGTTGGTTTACAGCTTCTTTGGTGGGGAGAGGGCGTGTGCGTGTGTGTGTGTGTGTGTGTGTAGCATCTGATTTGTGGTATTCTGATTGTGGTCCATTTTAGAAGCCTGTGGTGTTGGGAAACCGAGGGGGACTGTCCCCTCCCACATGGCACAATGCATGGAACGTGCATAGAAAAATGCAGTGAGAAATGCAGTTGTATCGTGTAAGTCTCTTGCAGAAGGGCACCTCCAGGTATCAGCAAGGCCCAGATTCTCCAGCAGTGCTAGGCACTGAGTGCTAAGGCAGCACACCTTCTTCAGTCTTGCTCAAGGTTTTATAAAGGGGCAAGTGTCAGTGGGCCTCACAGGGAGCAGGCGCAAAGCAGGCAGGGCTGGCTCAGCCCCAGCTGCATTTTTCATCAGCTGCATTTTGCCCTGGGCTCCTGCCCCTGAGAGAGTCCAGCAACTGGGGTCTGGAATGGTGTCCTGCTTGCTTAGGGCGATCAGAAAGCATCCTCAGACGGATAATGAGCCCTGTACCATACATGCACACACACACACACACACGCACACACTCCCGCATCCTTCCATCTCCACATGATTCTTAATGCAGGCTGCCTCTCCTTTCTCCAAAACATTCCATCTATGCTGGTGGTAACTACTTCAGCCCTGCATTTTTGCCTGCCCCAACAAGCCTTGTCCCAGCTCTAGGAGGTCAGTGGGGACTTTTTATTGTGTTGAGCAGATCCTGGCTAAGAGTCTTTCCTTGCTTGCCTGACTCCTTTTGAGACTACTATTCCTTGCTATGATCTGCTGCATCCCTACTCCAGATGCCTGCCTGGAAAGAGGAGCCCAGTAAGGAGAAATGTGAAACCCTGGAGCGGGTCCTAACAAGGACCAGCAAGATTTAGAGCTGGAGCCTGACGCCGTCTCACTGAGCTTGGATCCTCTGAGTCTTTAGATGTTCAGGCCTAGCAGTCATCCTCTCCCCTCTACCTCCCCAGCCCCAGGCCCGTGCTGCTGTTGGTTGGCTTCTTGGCCTGCCCCAAGTGCCTGTGTGATCACTGGCAAATGAACGGAATGGAATAGGTGGATTCAAAGCAGAAAGAGTTTGGCTAGAGATAGAGCAGCACCTCATCAGGCCCTAGAAGATGGCCATCACTGAGGACCGGCCCCCTGTAGACCCCCTTCTTCCCTGGAAAGAAAGACATGGGTGTCAGAAGTGGCAAGCTTATATCCCACCCTCTGTGCACGCACACATATAGACACAGCAACACCACACCAACCCTCTCCTCCCAGCCCGAACTCAAGGGTAGTACATCCTCGAGCTGCTGCTTTCCCACCCGGATGCAGAGATGAGCAGCAAGGCCACTTCCTGGGCTGCGAGCCAGTCTCCATGAGGGCTGACCCACAGGGTAGAAGCTTCTCCCTTGCTGAACCTCACCAGTGGCACTGCCTTCCCCTGCATGTTTGGGCCCCGGCTGGCCACAGCTCCCGAGAATTGGAGCCTGGTGTTGCCTGGACTCACTCCCAGGAGCCTCCCCCTTCTAAGGCTGGGGAGGCCTTGGATCGGCTTCATCTGCAGCCACCTTCTCAGATGGCCCAGAGTCACCTCGGCATCGTCCAGCAGGCAGTTCTGAGGGTGCATTCAGTGGCGTTGTGGAGCTCTAGCCTGGCACAGACAGTAGTAACCTGAGCAAAACTGGCAGTGATTCGTCTGCCAGACAGCTGAGAGGTTCAGGAGAGTCTTTGTTGGCCTTAAGCAGGTTTGTGAAATTAAAAAGAATTTAAAAAAAAGAAAGAGGAAATTAAAACTGCATGACCCATGGGTCAGAAAATAGGAGACTCCCTTTTTTCAGCAAAGGGATTTCATTTTCTTCCTCAAACTGTCACCAAAAGGGATTCATTTTTTTGTCTTTGACCATATTAAATGGTTTTTTTTTTTTAATCTGCTTCCATTTTTAGAGGCCAGTAAGTAAAGCAGACATTACGGAAGTTAAGCAGTTTCCTTCTCTGTTACTCAAAATCACTTTTCACATCAGGTAGCTGGAGATAAAGCATCGGCTGGTAGCACGGCACCGCCTCCCCGTGCCCAGGGCCTCCCTGCCCAGAGAGAGCCAGGAAGATACAGGGCCGTATGGGTGAAAATTCCCAGCAAGTCACCCTTTGCCCGTCACAACCTCTGTCCCTGTTTTTCTTCTCACATACCTGCCTCTGTTGGTGGCTCACAGGACAAACAGCCAGAGTGACAGGACTGTTTGCCTCTGCTGGGTACTCTGATGCACCAGAGATAAGCCAGCTGCCAAATGCCTTCCAGCAGGCACTTCATGTGAGGAGGGAGCCCGGCTGGTGTCACTTCACCTAAGTGTGAGTGAGGCTGACTCAGAACTTGCTCTCAGAACCCCGCCACCGAAGCCCATTGCACGCATGGCCTGCCGTCACATAGGGTTAGCCAGACTCTGTTGCCCAACATCTAATACGCAGCTCACCAAAGGGAAGCAAGAAAGCCCCAGTGTGTGGGTTTCTGGAGTGTGAAAACTCCTGTTGTTGCCAGTTTCAGGCTACCAACATGTCGGGCAGCTTGCTGGATTCCCGAGAAGGCAGCAGTCAGCCTGCTGGCACCTCACTGGTAACCTGTGCCGTAGGGCACATACGAGCTCTCCCCAGAAGTAAAAAGCACAATGTAAAAACCTACTATTCAGAGGAGATGGAGGGCGAAGGATATCTGTCAGATAGGGTAAATAAATTCAAATTCTGTACTGTAGCAACGTGATTGTAGTTAGTAACAGTATATTATATTCTTGAAAATGGCTAAGCCAATAAATTGTAAGTGTTCTCACCACAAAAAAAGGTAAGTTTGTGAGGTATTGCATGTGTTAACTAGCTCACTTTAGTTATTCCACAGTGTATACATACTTCAAAACATCATGTTATATACAATGAATACACGCAATTTTTATTTGTTGGTTAAAAATAAATTAGTTTTTTTTTTTTTTTTTTAAGAGTGGTCTGCAGACCAACAGCACCATTATTACCAAAGTGCTGATTAGAAACAGAAAACTGAGGGCTGGGGATTTAGCTCAGTGGTTAGAGTGCTTTTCTCACAAGCGCAAGTCCCTGAGTTCGATCCCCGGCACCAAAAAAAAAAGAGAAATAGAAAACTGATACAGGGGTGTAGCTCAGTGGGAGACATGTGCTTGGCATGTGTGAAATCCTGGGTTCGATCCCCAGCACAGCAAAGAGACAGAAGAGAAAGAGAGGAGAAATGTAGTCTCAGGCCCCCTACTCTATCAGCATCGGAATTTTTTTTTTCCAGTGCCGTGGACTGAACCCAGGACCCTGGGCACACTAGGCAAGCGCTCCCCCACTGAGCCACACCCTGGGCCCGGCCTTTGCATTTTAACAGGCCCCCCACCTTGCCTCCTGCATATTAAAATTTGAGAAGGCCTATTTTAAATCGTGGTTAACCTATAAAGGAGGTGTCAGTTCAGCTCTCCATGATAGCTGCTGAGCAAGTCGTCTGAGAGCTCACAAATGTATTTTGCAAATCCAGCTCTCCTGTAACTGGTTGACTTGCTTTCTTGTTCACGTCCTTACGCCCCTTGCCCCTGTTACCCTTCCATTGTCTCATTCAGCAAAACTCCAGTTTGAGGTCAGTCCAGCTCTGCTCATACACCTGGGTTACTGAAAAGAATCACAGATTGTTCAGATTAGTGCTCTGCAAACAGGTATGCACCTGGCACCAAGCCCTGCTGTCTACTTCCCGTGCTCCCTCTCCCACTCTCAGTTTGCACCCGTCTTTGCAGTAGAATCCCGTGCCTAGAACAGAGTCCGGCCCAAGGCACATGCCAGCAAATGTTTGTTGAGCTCCGCCTGGGGCTGGCAGTGCAGCTGTGGCCCTTGCTCGCTGCTCTGGCTTTGGACCTACTGTATTTCCATTCTTGGAGAGATTTCCCCAGATCCCTGGTCCATCAAGAGTGCATATCTTATTTTTGATACTTCTTTCCTGTTTTGGCTCTTTTATTATGTTCCCATACTCGGTCCCTCATCTTGAAGTCAGTCACTTTTTTCTGCATAGATAGTATTTCAGACTTCCCCATCCTCAAGTCACTTAGCTCACCATCTTATCTCCTGCTCTCAAAGAGAAACGGGGTCATCATTTGAGAACTCTCTCAGCTTCCAGCCACTCAGATCCCAAATGTCCCTGTGTCAACTGTCCCCTGGTTTCCTGTGGCAGAGGAGGAATGGTTCCTACCCCCAGCCCGCCCAGACACAGCTTTTCTCTCCAGGGTCATTACTGGACATCGGGTCACCTCAGTGCCGGTCCTGTCAGCCCTCCCTGTGTCTGGAAGTGCTCTCCTTGTGGCGCCTGCTTTACCACAAGCTCCTGGGTTTTCTCCTGCCTCTGGCTACTTTTCAGTCCTTTTTCTGGGTTTCCCTTCTGTGTCATCCTTAAGTGGATTTCTCAAGACACCATCTCAGCCTTTTCTCTTCTCCCTCAGTATATGGCAGCCTCTGCCTGCAGGGCTCCAATTACCCTCCCTAAACTGATAGTTTCCAAATAATTTTCATGTTGGCTTCTCTCCCGATCTCCAGAACCACCTATCCGGTTATCTACTGATAAGACCACATTTCCAAAAAGTGAACTCCTCTAGCCCTTTCATTCCCCCAGCTCACCCCGTCTCTGTGTATACAAAGCCCTTCGTGAACAGCCTCTGCTCTCTCCCCAGCCCGTCTCCTACTGCTCCCTGCCAGCTCCAGCTGAGCTGAACCCCCATGGCCCTCTCTCTGCCCACCAGGCCTCTCTGTGCACTCTGCCTTTTGCCCAGAATGCTCCCAGAACCCCTTTCCCTCTCTACCATCCCCCTCAAAATAACTTGACTATTCCTGCTTAGCAGACATTCCTTTCAATATTGCTTTTTTCTAGAAAAATAGATTTTTAAATAAACAAGACTTTAACATTCCATTTGTTTTCTATCTAGGTAAAGATATAACTTAATATCCAAAAGAAAGTTTTCAGATAAACACCTGGGTACACATTAAGTACATTTTCTCTTTAAACTTTAACTCTTTCAATCACTCATTAAACCTTATCTTTCTTTTCTGCCTTCTCCCACATATCATATCACAAGCCCAGGCCTCACGCACAGGTCCCAGTCACCTGGCTCCAGTACTCTGGACACATGTCTGTTATAGGCAGACTCTGTTTGCTGCTTTGACTCTCAAGAGTTCATGAGTCAGCTCTGAAGGTCAAGGAGGACCATCTCTTCCCAGTGACTGTCCCTCCCACAGTCCTGGGCTTGGTGTGCCTTTCTCCTTCACAGCCCCTTAAGGTTTTAACGGTGGCCGGCTTTAATCCATCTTTGTCTGCCCAGCCTGTCCTTAATAGTCCATGCTCTAGTCCAGAAGTGCTTCTTCTTGGCTGCCACACCGTCGGCTCAATCTTCATATCTTATGTCACAAACACATTTTACTTCCTAACTCAGTTCACCCAAATATTCAGACCTTCACAAAACAATATTAAAGGTAATGCATTCTAATACTTTCTATTTTATTTTGTTTTTTTAAAATGTGGTCATGACCCACTATAATACTATAATACTAGTATAATACTAGTACTAGTATAATGACTATAATACTTTGATGAATTGTGATCTGTAGTTTAAAAGCAAGTGCTCTGGCTTGTTCTGCTAAATCCTTGGAGTTTTCCTATCTGTATGTTAATTACTTGGCCAAAAAGTCTTTACAGTTCTTCTCAACTAAAGCTCTTCCAAAGACTTCTATTAGAAACTACTTTTATTTATTGAAAGGACCGTGCCTTTTTCCTTTTTAACATGAAAAGCATATTTTGAGCATGACACACAGTTTTTAAACGGTTATAGAAGGTTTAGTAAGTTAATTAACAAATGTCTGCTGATTGCCAATGGTCTGCAAACAATGGTCTTAAAGCACTATTTGTGTTTTGCATGTATGTGTGCTCGTACGTGGGCATGTGTGCACATTTCTAATCCCCTTCATTTCAGGACTATAGATATTAAAATCTCAATAAATGGGAGCTTCTGTAGCTGGCGTGGATCAGACGTGTACCTAAACCAAGTAGCTCAGTGCACTGGACACCCTGCGCTACCTTTAGGGTCAGTAGCAACTTGGGTGGGCCCTGAAGTCCGGCTCGTCCCACTGCTGGGCTGGGAACATTTCTGTGCATTTCTAGTAGGTGCCGTACTAACCTCTTCCCATCACAAGGTGTCACACAGTCGAGTGACGGTCACTGCAGGCACCAGCGTGGTGAGCTAACTCTCTGACGGTCCAGCTGCCCCTACTCACTGGTCCGCCCTGGGTTCCAAGCAGGTGATCGCTCCATGTTCACCGTAAAACTACCTGACCACACTGGACCTTGCAGATGTTTCGGAGGATATAGCCCATTGTTACAATTTTCCCCATCTCACAGATGACCAATCTACAACTCCGAGAGAACTTTGCCCCATCCACTTGTACCCTAGCGACGTACCCCTGCGAGGGCCTGTCAGAAGCAGCCGGCAGTGCATTGTCTGGGTCTCTGAAGTCCCTTTCCCAACGCTGAGGCTTTCTGAGTGAAAAGTGGGCCCCTGTCCAGCACCAGGCCAGCTGCCCTGAAGATGCCGCCTCCACAGGGCTGGTGTGGCACATGGTCACAAAACCTGCTGAGCACACCCACCTAGTCACTGTGATCCGTCCGTGGCATGTGCCCATCTCCTCTTCCCACAGCCTCTCTGAGTTGAAATGGTGTTCACGCCAGGCACCCTGGGAAAGGTTACTGTCTTGTGGCCTGCTGAGAGTCAGAATCTCTCTTCTTTAGGATGCCTGGCATGCCAACGCACAAGACCCAGCCTTTAGGCTTACTGTTTTTCCCCAAGTCTTATCTCTCCAGCTTCCTTTCTGGGGATGGGAGAAGGTGGTCATCTGACTGTACTCTCACTTTCTCAAGGCCCAGCTTCTGCCTTAGTCTGGCTTGCTTGCCCCGACTCTGCACTTCCCTGTTTACCTGCTGCCCCAAAAATGGCCCCTGTCCCCTCAAGACTGGGCTTTTCTGCCATCACCGTCATCATCCAGAGAATGTGGACAGGATTTTTTTCCTCCTTCTACAGCATTCACAAAATGCCTTCAGTGTCTTCTCCCAGTGACCTCCTCCTCAGTGGCCCCATGTACGATGCCTGGTTGCAGCACGCAGGCTGTCTGTAGGCATCTGCTACATCGCACATCAGGCTGGGGAAGAAGCATGGTTCCAGAACCATGGGTCTCTTCCTCTCTGGCTCCTATCCCCAGCTTCCCACCTGGGGTGATTGTTGAATGACTAAGTGGGGTTTTGTGACCTCTGAAAAGTAAATGAAACCCAGTCAAAGCAACAGCAATCACTATTACGCCTAAAAGACAAGTTTGTTAGTTTGGGGCCAGGCCTCAGATATGATTGTAGGTAGATTGCCTTCTCTTTCACCTCACCCCTCTGTGCTTCTCCCCTCTGGAAGACCCCTACAGAGGCAGAGCTATAGTGGGAGTTTAGGCCTGAGAAACTCTCGTTGCCTAAAGTCTACTTTGCACTCTGTAGTCAAGACGCACCAATCTTGTCAACAAGGAGGAAGTGCCAGTGTGACTTCCTTGGCGACCCTTCAGAGTCCCTTTCTAGGTGTTGCCCCAAGTAGGAGTAAGAGAGACTATGGAAAATGTACAGGCTCAGGCAGAGGGCGGAGGAGGGCTGTGAGACCCTGCAGCCGGCCCCTCTGGAAGCCTTAACACAGGTGAATGGTTAACCAAAGGGAGGATTGTTCTCAGTGCCTCCTCCTCTGCCAGAGAATTCACCTTTAATCATTGGCCCTTCTGTGAGGTGAGTGATCTGACCAACACAGGGCACAGTCGTGGGTGGTTAAATGCCCACGTTTTCCTTGTTCCCCACCTCTCAGAAGCCAGTGGGAGGTACGCAGACCCCCTCTAGATAGGATGACTGGAGGAAGAGGGGATACACACACAGACAGAAAAAGAAAGTGGGAAATGACCCTCAAACTGATTAGGAACCAGAATCTTAGATCTTAGATACCGAAGAGAGCATGAAAGCCAAGCCATGCCAGTCTGATTGCACTTAACAGAAGAGACCTTTGGGAGTGCCCACACCAGAAACAGCTGCCCAACCTCTGACTTTAGGAGATTTCTTCCTGCTCACTCCACATCTGCCCCTCCCCTACCCCCAGGGATCTGCAAGCTCACTGCCTAAGATGTTTTTAAGTTTGCTGGCAGAATCCCTCAGCACCAGACCTTCCCAGTTTCCCCCAACATATGTTTTAGTGTAGCTCGACTGCTCGCAGTTCCACCCCTCTGTGTGCTTAATTGGGTTTGGGGAGAATTGCCACCCAGTTGCTTCATTTGTTCAGGATGGCTTTTTCCATCCTCTGTCCCCACCCCCATACTCACTATGCTGGCACATTCCCATCGTCTCTGAGCCTGGGTTGGCCAGGATCAGTATACTATCTCCACTTTGATGTGTGTGACTGCTTGGTGCTGGCCTTTGGGTGGATTGGGGGAGTGCGGGCCAAGACCCCCAGCATCCCTCCTCTGTTGAGCATGAGCTGGTCCTTGGAAGGCTTGAGCTTCTTTGGTTTCATGCCTTATTCATCCCCAAGCCACCAAGAGCTGCCTATGAGCAGAGTTAGTGCATTTGAGCACGTCTCCATGATCCTTCCCTAAGTAGCACAGCCACAATGCCAAGCAGCTTTGAATCCAAGTGGAGGAAGAAACCCTGAGGCACTCCCCAGGAGACTGGCTTTCCCCTCTGCATCCTTCTCCACTGTAGCCCCATCAGCAGACAGGAATACAGGAACTCAATCAGTGACTGGGGAGAGGGGAGAATGATGCCAGGGTAGGCTAGTGAGAAGTCCGGAAAGCCTAGATGAGCTGTGCCCTGGAACAGACCAGGGACACCCCCTGCAAAGCACTCTGTGGTCAAACCAGATTTTGATATCTGCTCAGCTTGATTTCAGTTCTTGCTGCACTCGTAAAGGTCCATTGTGTGATTCTCCTTAAAGAAATGTTTTATTTTCAATACAGACACAGCCCTTGAAGTAGCAGTAGAACACATCACCCCTGAGAGACACATGGCTGTGAAGTGTTTGGGTATGTAACCTCCTGTCTTTGCCTACACAGAAGGCTGTGTCCCACAGTTCTTTTTGTCCCTCAAGTGGGCACCCTCCTACCTGCTCGTGCTTGGGCTTCAGGGGCCACTGGAGGAAGAGCAAGTGGTCAGCTCAGACAGGACGTCCCTTCTGCCAGGCAATGGTTTGGGATGGGGAGTAGTTTCCGTCTTTCACCCAACAAGAGTTCTTTGAGGACGCCACTCCCTGCCCCCCACTCTGAAGATGGAAGTCAAATTTTCGGACTCTGCTGTGCAGAGCAGAGAGGTCACTAGGCTCTAATGCATTTACCATTGACTGCCCCTCTTGTAGTGCGTCTATTAGTGAGTAATTTGATTTGTACCTATTCATTTGCAGTCCCTGCAGGAGCCTGGAGCTGGCCCCTAGTATAATTGGTGCTGTCTCTATTTTTACATCATTAGATTAGCCCCGACTCCTGGCCACTTGTTGTCTGCGCTTGTCTGTCCATTTATACAACCTAATGTAACACAAAATTCATTACTGATCACATTACTTTCAACTCTGAAGCCAGCCTTGTGATAAACATTTGGTTAACCCCTTCCTCCCCATGGGAGGGCTGACAGAACAAATGCACTTCTCCTCGACAGGCAAATCAATATCTTAATACACCAAAGTGGAATTGCATTTCTAGATTTGTTATTCCTCCTGGAGGAGCAAATGGAAAGGCTCGTCTGAGCTGGCTGAATTGAATAATGAATAGAGGCCCGGCACCAGCCGCCAGTCTGTGCACACAGCACAAAGGCACAGCCAGCAGCAGCCCCTCCTGTGTCATGTGGACAGGTGGCCCCACAGCAGTTCGCTGACATTGTCACTCTGTCCCCACCACACCACAGCACGGGGCTCGGAAGTACAGGTGAGGACCCTCAAGGGGCAACAGAGACCTCGCCCCAGCACCGATCCTTTCGCTGTACTTGCTCAGGACAACTGGACCAAGAACTGGCTTAGTTTCCTTAAAACCTTATTGATGTAAAGACAACCAGACACGTGGCCTTGACACTAAATACCACCGAGAAATTAAATCCATTACTAAACTCAAGGTTTCATTTGGAAACAGATGCAAAAAATCTGTTCCTGTTGTGATTGGTTGGCTCACACCAGCTCTGTGTGTGTGTGTGTGTGTGCGTGCGTGCGTGCCTTTCTCTGGGAAGCTATTCTTTGGCACACAGATGTCATGGTCGCCTGTACATGGCTCTCCTTCTCTGGTTGGGATGTTTGTGAGCAGTGGGACTCTAACACAGAAGCTGGCCAAGGATCTTACAGGGACCTCAGCACAACTTTGTGTAATCTAGAATATTCTGCCCTGTCCCCACTGTGGCCAGCCCCTCCCCAGCCCTGTTTGTCTCTGGGTAGCATCTACACCCACATTAAGTCATTAACTCACAGGACAGTTTATTTCAAAAGGAAAAATACCCCCACTTACTAAGAAACTCTCATAAAGTCAGTACCACAATGATTAGGAAAATAGACATAGAGGAAATAGAATGGAACGCATTACCATGAAAGTCATAAATCCCTAAGTAAAAAGAAACCATAAACTGAAGATATGCAGGTGGGAAGGGAAGCTGGGAAAAGCAACCCATCCCTGGAATGTTCTGCTTGACTACAGGGAAGGCCTGAGCAGGAGGCCAAGGAGGAGAGGCCCTGAAGCCTGCAGTGAGCCAGTGTCCCTCCAGTTAAGCAGGCCAGGGTCTCGTTGTCCCTTAAGCTGTTCAGAGGCCTTGCAGGGCAGAAATGATGAACAGTCCTGTAAGCCTCCAAGGAGCCCTTGAGAGGGCTCAGATCCCACTCTTTCCCTGTCTGTCAGACTGAATCCTCCGTGTGGAGCTAGGGGAAGTGGGTACAGGAACACCCATGCAGCGGTTCTGGGGCCACAAGTGGGAACTAAGAAGTGTGGGGGCTCCCCTGGCTGTAGGGCCAAAGCAGTGGGGGCTTCTTGTCCCAAAGCCTCCAGAACCAAATCTCCAGCGCTTCCTACTAAGAGAAGCTACAAAGAAGGGATGCCCTTGGCAGGGTACAACAGGACACCCTCCATATCTCAGAGTAGAACGTGAGCGTCTGAGTGAGCCTGGGTACAGTGGCTGTCTCATCGGTGCCGGGGAGGAGAAGTGGGGCACAAAGTGCCCTGGCCACCCAGGCCCCAGGGTGCTGACTTGCTTGGCCTCAGCTGTGAGTCCTCTCAGGTGAGGAAGTGGAAGTGGGAGTGGAAGGGGGTGGGGAGCTGCATCCCCACAAGGCCCAGCCTTAGAGCTCTAGAAAATGGATAAGAGCACAGGCATTTACCTCAGAGACAAGGGCAGACCAGTGGCAGGGAAGAGTGAGTCTGCCAGTGGAATGAGGGACTGTGATTTCTTAACCTTGATGGAGCGGGGGAAAGCCACATCTTACCAAACTCTTCCGCTGCATCCTAGAGAATTTAATTACGTTTGGACATTTGAATGAAAACCAGATGTGGCTCTGGCCCCGCCGGCCAGCAGCATTCAAAGTGCAGCATCTGTCCTGTGGTCTGCGCGCCCTGTGTTATCTCATAAGGCTGGAGGCCAGCTTGGGAAGTCCCTGCCTGGGAGCTGGGGCAGGGGCTTCCAAGCCTCATGGCTGGGTGTCAGGAGAGGGGTGGGCCCAGGCCAGCTGCCAGGCACCTGGTTCCCAGGGAGTGTTTCCAACTCCCACCTCCTGGGCAGAGCCATGCCAAATGGGCACAGATGCCAGTGCCTGAGACTCCTCTGCCCTGTCGTGGTACCCACACACGAAGAAGTCATGCTGCGCCTCCTGGCCAGGCTGTCTCCATCCCAAGTCATGTCTGCCATGCCTTTTAGCCCTGAGTGGACGGCAAATGGATCTGGCTGAGGCTTTACCCCCAGTGTTGTGGAACACTGGAACTAGCGAGGGCACCTCAGGCCTCACCCCCAAGCCCCACAACTCATGCTGCCCCCTGGGGCCTCAGGCCTCTGAGAACACCAGAGTCCTCCTGCTGTGGTCTCTGGCAAGTGTTCAGCTTCTTAGGGCCCCTTCGTATCCTTTCCTCATGACAGCCACACGCACCCAGGGAGGTCTCCAGAAAACACCCTCCCCTTCTGGAAAAGCAGACGAGAAGCAAGGCGACTTGCCCAGATCCTTCAGTACAGCTGTGACAGCGCTGGGCTGGGTCCGCAGCCGTGTCCACCTCCTCCTCCTGGCTGTCTGCAGTGAGTTCAGTCAGGACTGAACTGGGGCCTAGCCATCAAATACCTCAGCCCGGCAAGTGTGAGCCAGGTCAGCTCAGCCTCTCTCCCACGTCTAGTGTGCCGTGATAGGATACTCTGCCTTGGCCAGCATTTAGAGTTATACTAACGTTGTGGGCACAGAGAGGGTCAGTGGCATGGGCTACCAGTGAGGTGGTCTGGGTGGGTGGTCCTGCTGCCTTCTTCATTGAGGCTGCCGTGGGCTTCCTGAAAGTGAGGTGTAGCACCCCTTTGGTTCAAGTCTCTCCCTGCCTGGGTTTGGTACAGCTGTTGCTAGGGGGACCTGGCAGAAGGCTCCAGTCCCCAGCCAGGCCAGTGCCCCCTCAGGCTCAGACCCCACTTGCTGTCACTACTCTTAATGTTGTGGAGAATCCAGGGTCGAGCTAGAAGCCCTGCCACCACACACACAGTTGGTCCTAGCAGAGTGGGAGTGGAGGCCATAAGGACAGGTCTGGTGAATGGGGGGGCAGGCGTCTGAGAGAGGCCCCCTCCTGTGTCCTCCTCACTCCTCAGGCCTCTCTCTCCTCCTGTATTCTAATGTGCACCTCTCTTAGCATCATGCCTCTGCCTCTGCCGGGCCCCCTGGGCATCCAGAGCTCTAGCCTACCTGGTGGTAATGTCACACAGGCCTGCTGTCAGGAACTGGGCTCCCAGAGTCCTGGGAGCCTTTCGTTTTTGGCTGCCAGAGGGTAGAGGGGAAGGGAGAAAGGCGCCTCTTGTCCCATTTCTCTGATTGGAAGTGAAGGCACTATGAGGTGTTCTGCTTGCTCACCATCCTTCCCGGTTATTGGTCACCACTTTTATCTTCGAGGGCCCACAGAGGCCCAGGAGCATCTGAGTTCTCCTAGGCCTCAGACCTCCCCCTGGACCCCACTGAGGCTCTCAGGCACCTGTGCACAGCCCCTGTGTCCAAGAGAAGCAGTTCCAGGCTTCCTGAATCAAGAACACCAAGATTTACCATCACTGCTGGCAGCTGAGAGTAGAGGCAGCAGTGGTAGGACGGACCATGGGATCTTGGCCTCCTTCTGTCATGATAGTCTGGTCTCTGTACCTGAGGGGGTCAGAAACAAAAACTCGGCAAGGAGGAAAGAAAAGAATATGTGTGGGAGTCCTGTGGGCTGAAAGAGACTGGTCAGGAAGGAGTCACTTGCTCCCCCAGGCACAGGGAGCGCCAGGCAGTGTATGCAGTAAGACACCAGAGGTCTGCGGCGTCAGCTAGCTAGGGGTCTGGACTCGGACATAGGTGTTAAGCCCCAGAGATAAGAGCAGGCCAGAGATAGCCTTGCTTCTCATCTGTGGCCTGGTTCCAGCTGCCCAACCTGGATTCCTGTGATCTGAACAGGAGGAATCTTTTCATCCTCAGCCTCTCTACTTCCAGAAGCTTCTCCCCACTCCCCTTCCTCAGGCATGCCTGGCAAAGGGACAAGAGCCCTGCTAGAGAAAAAAGGTGATGCCTGTGTCCACTGGCCCCCGAGCCCAGCCTCCCAAGACCTGACTGGGGCGGTAGAGGACCTCTGGTCTCTTGGCATCTCTGTAAGCTATGGAGGCTGAGAGGTCCAGAGAGGGGAGGGAGCCTGGAGAGGGGCAACCAGGAAGGTGTAGGGGAGCTGGCGGCCTGAAGTGGGCGTGCCAGAGTGTGGAGAGAAGTGAGGCATTCCTGTGTACTGCCTTCTTTAAGGGCTGTACTTTTAACCTCCTAAAAAGTGCCCTGGGGGCTGAGGTTGGCTCCTGCCCAGAGTGTGTTCTTGACCGTGCTGTCAGGTTTTAAAGGCAGTCTCCTGCCAACTCCATCTAGGTCTCACTGAACAGGTCCTGCCTCCCCGGCCACACTAGAAGAGACTAGCAGTTTCCAGCCTACTTGTAAGACAAGTAGCCCCTAGCCATGTCTGCCAAGGCCACCTCCTCGTTGGCATCTGGGCCAGCTCTCCAGCTTTCAGCGTCAGGAAGCTGCCTACCCTCCTTAGCCCCACGAGACACCTTCAAACTTCCCTGCCCGCTAGCCTTTCTCCAAGCACCATTTCACATTAGCTGTTCCCTGGCCCTATTTTTTTTTTATTTTTTTATTTTTTTTATTATTTTTACCAAGAACATGTATTGGTACATTGTATACATAATGATCATAATCCCTGGCCCTATTTGCAGGCCTCTTGCTGACAAAATTGCTTGCTTGGGACAGCCCCATTTGAACTTGTAACAGACAGCGAACTTGTAACAGTCCTGTGGTCCCCTAGTCTCTTCATCCTATATCCCGTTAAGCGGAAATGCTGAAAATTCTCACCTCTTCATGAGAGGACCCCATACACACAGACACACACCTGTCTCCCCACCCAAGAACCCTCAAGCAGAAGGGACCTGAAGCTGTTCTGTTTGTTGCAAACATCTGAGCCCAGTCCGGGTGAGGCAAGGCAGTGTGGCGGGCTGCTCTGTGCTGTGTGGCCATCTACTTTCCTGGGCTGCCATCAAGCCCACCCCAGGCAAGGGTCTTAACCACAGCTCCTGCTAATGCGGGAGAACTGGGAGGTGGATGCAGGAGGGAGAAATCAATGCCCGTCAACAGGGCTGGAAATTTATTTTCCATCTTAGAAGAGGGTGTTAGCAAAGAGGCAAGGAGGGAAATGAAAAGCTGTAAACACATATCTGCCATCTACCTCCCTGGGCCATTTCTTGATTAAAAAAAAAAAAAAAGAATCCCAGACTCCGGGAGGTGGAGGCGGCTGGGGTCTGGATGGTAAGGCACCTGCTGGGGCGGGAGGCTGGAGAGGGACCCAGAAGTCCTGTGGATAATCACAATGACTAATTCAATTGCAACAATAATAGTAACTCGCATTTGCTGACTGGAAGCTTTAAGCACTTTGTGATGCGCTCTACATGCATTATTTAATTTCATTCTTACAACCAGGCTATGAAACAGACATTGTTATCCTCACATCAGGAACCTGAGGCACAGAGATTTGAGTAATTCACCCTGGTTCTCCCAGAAAGCACGTGGCCAGAGGCTGTGCTCTCAGCTACTTCCCCAGACTGCCTCCGCCACCTGAGTAGACCCACAGCCCACCTGCCTTCTCAGGCTGGAGCTGGTGCAAGGCCCCCACCGGAAGTGGGCAGAACCGTGGGGCAAAGGAGGACTCCCGCCCCCACCAGGTCTAATCCCACTCCCACAGGGCTGCTTGGGTGGTTTGCTTAGCACAGGAGTGTGTGGCTGTAACCAGGGCCCAATAAAAGCCAGGGCTAATCCCTTTAATGAGCAGCATCTTGCCGCTCCTATACAGAGCAAGGCTGGCTGGAGCCTTGGAGGAAACCCGAGGGGCCAGGCAGTAGGCGCTGCTCCTTTGGTGGTGGCGGAAGTGCCAGGGCTGCCCTGAGGCTGAGTCGGTGCTCCTGGCACCCTCTTCCCAAGCACACACAGGCAGCGCCGCCCCTACTGACCCCCGTGGGTCCCAGAAACAGGTCTTTGTCTAGTCCCTGAGATGGGCTCTCCGCAAGACTTGGGCTCTCTACCAAGAGCTGAAAGAGCCCCCTCAGCATCCTGGACTGGCCAGATTCAAAGAACACCCAGCCCAAGGTCAAGCTTCACTCTGGTCCTCTCCTGCACCCACTTGAGTGTTCCCAACTTGCCCCGACTCTCCCTTGGGCCCAGTGTCCTCAGTGGTTCACCCCCCACCCCAGGGAACATGGGAACCAGAGACCTCGTTTGTTCAGTAAAGTGGCTGGTGTGTGAAAAGAGGCCTCTGTCCATGCATCCCCAGTGCCACTCTGTTCATCAGTTCCCAGGAGCTGACCTCTGCTGCTCACGCCTCAGCCACCATGGGGTGAGGGTCAGGGCCTTCTGCTTGGGCACTTGTGAGACCTCCTCCCTGTCTCTTGCCGTGCACTCTGAAGTAACTGGTCACTTCTCCCTGACAAGGCCAGCCACCTGTCTCTGCCCCTCAGCACCTTTGAAATTTGACAGGCTCTGTTGGAGTGGGGGCAACTCGAGGATCAAACCTTTTTGTCCCTTTATTTCAAAAGTGGCGGCTCATACCTTTTGGCCACTGCCCCTTCCCGGGTCTCCTACCCACGGTGGCCGCCCGTCCCAGCCTCTGACACGGAAGGGAGCGTTTTCCAGTGAGAGGTGTAGGGAGCAGGTGGATACACCCAGCGCTGGGCACTGGGCTGGGCTTGGCGGAGCCAGCGGTCGTTGGAATCCTGTGGCCTTGCCAGCACCACTTCCCCCTTCGGCAGACCCGGGGCCAGTGTTGCTTCTTCATTTTTGGCTTTGCTGTCTGCCTCCAGGACCACCAAGTCCCTGAAGAATGTGAGGTCACAATCAGATTTTCTCATGTCCAGGTCCAGCCACTTCCTTGGGCTTCAGCTCCTCATCCCCTGCCCCACTTGGTCAGCTGTAGCTGACTTTTCTCCACTGCCAGAATCTCCAGACCTCTAAGGGGACCCTCTCCAGGGGCAGCGCCCCCAGTGCTCTCTCCTGACTCTGACAGGCTTCTGATGGGCTTTTCCCACAAGTCCACCTCCACCGCAGGACAGCGTCTCAGAGCTGGGGGGCTTGGGAGTGGTGGGAAGAGGGTGGCAGCCAGAACTGGGCCACTGACTCAGAAGGACCCAGGTATCCCTGAAAACTGTGTCGCCTGTCTCCTCTCTTAACAACCCACCTGCATGGGGCCCTGTTTCCACTGCATGGGCCGGAGGTCCCCATCTCTCCCCTTCCAAAGCTGTTCTGCTCAGTGTGTGACTTTTCCTCCCCTGGCCCCATTCTGAAGGGGCACAACAGTTCTGTCTCTGGGCTCCCGAGACTGGTCAGTCCCCAGCCACCTACACATGCATGTCACTGTCTTCCTCGACTGCAGAGTCCTGCCGCAAGCCCCCCTCCTCCCAGTGTGACCCCCATGCCTCCTTACACCCCTCCACCTGCTTGCAGAGATCAGTGTACTTCTCAATCATTGTCCATATCTTTTCCAAAAAGATTCCTCAATGCTTTTCTTTCCAAAAGGGAAAAAAAAAGGAAAAAAAAAACAATGCCAACAGCCCAGCGTCCGTGAGCAACCCAACAGTAACAAAGCATGCGTTCGGGATGGAGGAAGGTAAGGCCGCACATTTCCATTTGCCGCTTGCTCGTAGGGCTGGGCGGCTGGGATGACTCGAAGCGGGGACCCTGCGTGCACACCTCCTCCACATCCACGTCCACACATGCTCATCCAGAGAGAAGGGGCCTCACAGAGAAAACAGCAAAGCGGGCTCCTGGTTCTTTTTCTGTTACTCTCTGCCCTTTACCACATCATTCACTCATCATTCCAGAAGTCAGTTCTGAGCACTAGCTATTTTCCAGGCCCTCTGACTGCCACTGAGGATACGGAGATAAGCTACCCACCCTCCCCCCAAAAACCAGGGCTTCTCCACATGGAGGAGGAGGCACACCTGGAGCGTTCGAGGGCCTGGCTAGGAGTCAGCATGGAACTTGGTGGGGCCGGGCAGGCTGTGCAAGGGAGAAGGAAGAGCTTGTGAGGCGTGGACACCCACAGAAAGTTTGGGAAGATGTGCAGGTTCTGGGGCCTGGAGAACCTAAAGCTGTCTGCACAGGTTCCTTTGCATAGGTTCCTCGGACAGGGCAGTGGGGAGCCCTGACTGGCGGGCTGGGAGGCAGGCTGTGGAAGGCTTTGCTAGTGCAGGCCATTCAGACTGTATCTGTGGGTCTGAGGAGTCGTTGACAGTCTGTAAGGAGAGGAAAGGCAAGATGAGGTGTGTGCTATAGGAAGACAATTCTGTATTGCTGGGTGTGGGGCTGGAAGGGAGGATGGGGACGGAGGTCAGGAGACCCAGGGGGCAGTGGAAGATGCACAGGTGTAGTCAGCAGGGCCTGGGTCTCCCCGGGAGGTTGGGGCGAAGGAGAAGCCTGCCAGCCTCCGTCCTTCCCAGGCCTAAGCAGTGAAGAAATATGACCAAGGCAGCTCAGGCTGAATGGACCTGGCCCCCAGGAACAGCACATTCACCTTGTAGCCCCTTTGTCAGGAGTCCCTGCACCGAAATGGGGTATATCCACTCAGACTCGTGTGCTGGGGTCACAGGGGCTGCTGGGGATGGTGCTGGGGGTCTGTGCCAAGGAGCGGTGGGGTGCCACGCTTGGTTCCAGCTCTGGTTTCCTCAGCTTCTGTGGCAGTGTGGATGTGTCGCACTTTGCATTGAGACTGTTGGGGCTGTCCCTCTGCTCTAGAGAGGGGTCACCCTTCCCCATACTGGTAGCCTTTCCTGCTCCTTCATCCGGGGCTTTCTCATCCAGGCCTGGTATCCAGATCCTGAGAAAGCCCCTGCTTTACTTGCTACTGCAGTGTGCTCCTCTCCTGCCCTCCTCGCCCTGCTGTCAGCGCCCCCTAGTGCCAGGATGGCTGTGCAGGAGGGCAAGGGCCTCCGATCTCCCCCAAACTCCTTGGCTTGCTTGTGGGGAAAGTAGGGAACAGAGGCGCTCTCTTAGTGTCTCCATACTGAACACCCAGGGTCTACTTTCTGCTTTCCCATCTTCTCTCTCTCACAGCTCAATGGCCCAACCCCCAAATGAGGGTGATATTGAAGGAGCAGGGAGAAGAGATCCTTTGGAGCAGCCTCCTTCCTTGTTTTCTGAGCAGACCTAGCTGTCTCTTGGCTTCTCCAGGATTGGTACCCACAGGGCAGCCAGAGTCTCCTGGAGCTCAGGGACCACGGCCAGGCCTTCAGCCTGTGTCCAGTCCCCCTTCCCACTGCCTGCAGTCTGCTGCAAGCCTCTGGGGTCCTGCATGCTCATCCAGCCCACCCTATTGTTACAGCCTGAGGGCCCCTCACACCTGGCCCAGGCGGTGTCCTTTTCCCTGTTCCACAGTGTGGCACAGCTGCTGGACAGCCTTGGTGCTTTGAAGGTGGCCTGCAGGGTGTAGGGGTCAGTGGTTGGTTCCTGGCTGGCTGATGATGGCCAGCCCAGGAGTGAAGACCGTGACCCACTCGTTCTGTAACCAAAGCTGGGCTGCATGTGTGTTGTGGCAGTGCCTGAAGCTCGTGTGGGCTAGAGATCAACATCTCGGTGTTACATTGGGCACACTTTGCTGTTTCAAGTGATGGATATGAGGTCCTGCACTCCCGAGGGAGATGGACACCCTCCCCCCCACCCCCGCCCCCGCCCCGCCATGCCAGTCACAGACATACCTTGGGAAAGGATACACTGCAGGTCCCCATCTCTTGGGGTAGAGACTGCCAGGTACATGTGCATCTACATCTCAGAGCTATAGTGAGGAACCGACAGGGAATGGGCCTGGTCACCTTCACAAAGCCAAGATGGGCTTCTTTCCTCCTTGCATTCAGCAAGCAGAGAATCCCTTCCCAGCCCTGCTCCTTTTCTGCCTTGAATAAAGAGACTCTGGGCAGCAAAGGTGCCCATAGCTGAATAAGATGGGTCAGGATGTCATATACGAAATGGCCTATGGATGTGCAGGTCCCAGGGAAGGGGATGAAAAAGGGGCTTCTAGCCTCCCTTGTAGGTTGAGTCTAGCACGGCCATTCTGAGGGGCTCCAGGAGACTTGGAGGGTAAGAGACAGGGAGACAGGAAGCGTGCAAGCAATTAGGAACTCTCTCTCTGTGGAATAGGTACCACACAAAACAGCAAACACAATGCTTGCCAGAAGGTGCCAAGGACAAGCCCAGTCTCAGCCAGCAAGCTGACTGTGTGGGCGAGTGAGTGGCTAAGCTGGAGCGGAAGCCCCAGGGCCAGGCAGAGCCAGGGAGGGAGATAAGGAGCCGACAGTCAGGGAAGCTGTGACCCTTCCCCTGTCATGGCTTCTCCCTGCCTGCCTCACCTGTAGGTCAAGACAGTGGACACTGGAGTTAGAGGAACATTCTGGCTGAACATGTCAGGTGTGCAGACACTGCACTCCAGGAAGAGCTGTGTCATCCAGACAGATCATCAAGGAGGCCGTACTTCCGGCCTAAAGGATTTATTTCTGCACAGTGAGGGAAAGGCCAAGGTCTAACACCCAAGTCCGACAGCCAAGGGGGCCTCTCCCTCCCTCATACTGAGCCTTTCTGTGACCTGCGCTGCCACCTGGCCAATCTGGAGAGCAGGCGGGAGCCCTCCTGCAGAAGGACTAAGTGGACCCAGAATGGCGTCTCAAGGCCAGGAGCCTGGCCCAGGGGGTGCCTCTACCCCACAGCCCCACTCTGACCGGGCCTGGCCCTCTCTTCTGTCTTGCAGAACTTCAGCGAGAGGGAAGCATCGAGACTCTGAGTAATAGCTCAGGCTCCACCAGCGGCAGCATACCAAGAAACTTTGATGGCTACCGATCTCCGCTCCCCACCAACGAGAGCCAGCCCCTCAGCCTCTTCCCCACCAGCTTCCCATAGGTGCCAGTTACCTGTCTCCAACTGGCTGGCCCATACCCGCTGGAGGCAGGGGGGAAGCCCCCCTCCGGCCCTACCCTTAGTCTCTGCTCCTCTTTCATCAACTGCCGTCCCCAAGCTTAGTGACAACAGCCACCCGACCTACGTGGATCGAGAAGAGGCCCTTCTCCAGAGCACCTGACCCCTGCTGCTGTCCGTGGGGGCTGTGGCCAAGAGAGACTGCAGCAGCTCAGTCCCCTTCTCTGTTTGCACATGATGTCCAGCACTGGACCTGCTTTTGTATTTCCTGACCATACCCACAGGGGGCCTGGAACAGTGACCAGATCTTAGAGCCTGGGTGGGCACAGGGTGGATGGGCCAGCCAGGTATTTTGGCCCTGAATGGACAGTCTGAGCTCCAGCCCACTCCGGGCTATGCTACACACTGACCCCAGCTTCCCTCACTCAGCCCCCCAGCCCCCCTCCAGTACGGGATGAACTGAGGCCCAGAGTAGCGGGGAAGGAGGGAGGAAAAGAGGGGACCTCGCAGGCTGAGAAGCTGGTCCCTCTGGCCAGGGGTGAGAAACCAGTGGCTCATGGGAAGAATTTGTCTTTCTTATCTTTAAGCCCTTTTACCCTGGTCCTGTACTGTTCAGTGAAAGAAACTGTGGTTACTGAGGCCCTGTTGAAAAGTGCACGTCTTGTCCAATAAATCACGCTGCAATTGGTGTCCATCCCTGAGTTGCTGGGGTCAAGGTCCTCTCCAAATGCCAAGTGGAGTCCTGTGGGCCTGACCATGAGCCCCAGCTCCCAGCACACCTCGACATGTTCAACACATAAAGGGGGAGCTTGTGGGGAGTAGGGAAAGGGAGGAGAGTCTTTGCTCTCCAATTTGGGTGTGGCCTGAGTTAGGTCCATTTGCCAAGCTTCTTGCCTGTTACAGAGCTGTGAAGTCTGGGTGTGCTGGGCTTGGAATCTCCCTTCTGGGGGCCATCAAGTCTGACCTGACATTTGGTGGGTTGCTGTGGGAAGAGAACTTGACCAAACCCCTGGCCTTGTCTTTGGGGCACCTTGGAATTGTGTCTTTTCAAGCTTGGAAGATGCGAGGGCACTCCAAATGACAACTTCCTGATTTTGTTCCTCCCTCCCAGTCTGGACCTAAGTGAATGGCAACAAACAGACACGAGAAGGGCAGCAAAAAGGTGTGTTCAGCAGAAAAGATAAATGCTGGTCCTAGTCTCCTCTTCCCTGGCCCATACTCCAGACACCTCAGAAGGCCTTGGAGGATTGAAGGAAACCCACTGAGCCAGCTGCAGTTTGGGGCGAAGTTTAATGGAACAGCAGAAGAGGGCTTGAGGTCACAGAGAAGCAGGCCCTGCCCCTCCACACACTGCATCCCACCCCTGGTGCCTGAGAGGAGGTTTCATCTTCAGTCCTGTCCAGAAGGTCGGCTGGGCCTGTGGGGAGGAGGGACCTGAGTTACGCTAGCCTGGCAGGGTGAGAAGCTGGTTCCTCTGGCCAGGGGTGAGAAACCCCATGCCACAGTGAAGAGTGCTGGAAACACGAGGTGGGCAGTGACAGTGGCCACAGGAACAGCAGCTCGTCCCCATTCTGGCTGCATTGGAGACACTGATATGCCTAGCACTTCCCCCACCCCCAGCTAGAGCAGCATTTCTATCAAAAAGAGGACAAGGGGAAGGATGCCACCAGGCTGCCTGTACATACTCTTCATGGCCTGACTCCTTGGCGATGGGTCCAGAAGCCCCCAGAAGCACGAGCCCCTCTGTACCCACCCAGGGCCCTCTTGGCCACGCAGAGAACTGACGGGCAGCATAGAGTCAGGAATCCTCCCTGGCTCAGTCTTTCCACTTCAGTGGGGGCAAAACAGCTGTGGCCTCCTCCAGTCAGGGAAAGTGGTGGGTGTAGGGCTGTAGGGCTGGACTTGCTGGCTGAGCTTGCAGGACAATCTGGTTATTCATCTGCTCGCAGTCAGGGCACTTCTTTGAGCATGTGGGGGAAGGGTGAGGATCAGAGAGCCCAGATAAGCTGGCCCCACTGCGGCTGCCATTAGAACTCAGGTTATCAGAAAGGCCCTGGGCCTGGCCCCGGGCTAATTGGGGAGGTTATAGACCCTGCCATAACCTGTAATCAGCTGGAAGTGAGAGCTGGGCCCCAGGGTGGGGGGACCTCACTGCCCACTGGCCCTAGAGCAGCCAGCCTCCTGTCCGCCACAGATAAGATTCAGGACAATATCCACCTCCCCCACGGTCCAAGCAGACCGCATGACAGCATTACCTAGAAGGTCATCAGAACATGAGTCTAATTGTGGCCGGACTTGGTGACCTTGAGGAAGCCGTGTGCCCTCCCTGATTCTCAAAGCACTACCTGCTCAGTGGGCAAAGTACTGTGGACTCTCTCGAAATCTGATAGAGGAAAAATATCTTCCTGATGTGGAAAGAGGCTGATGGGAGCTGGGCTGGCAACTCAGAAGGGACAGCACTGTCCGGGAGTGATTTGAGAAAAGGTCCAGCGCTTCCAAGGCAGGTTTAGGCACATGAGCTCCAACACCTGGGCCAGCTCCTCGGGAGCATGGAGGCCAAGCAGACAGCCACAACTGGGCTTGGTTTCTCCTGGCTAATTTTTCATTTTGGAAGATCAGAGACTTTGTAAATTAGAAGGTACCAAAGAAGGCTCTTGGGTCCCTATTTTGCAGATGACAAGTCTGAATCCCAGAGAGGGGTATGGAGTGCCACAATTGGCCCCTGTCTACACCTTACTGCTTCACACGGCCCAACCCATTCCCTTAGAGGGGCCCTCTCCTGGGCCCCCACAGGACGCATCCCGCTGACCCCTGTGCTGTACCCTTTGAACTTCCAGCCCAGGTCCCTGGCTAACTTCGAAGCTATTGGCTGTTGCTGTGTAACTGGGAAGCAGCCCCTCTAGCAGACCTACACCTGTATGCCCTAGAGACAAAGGGAGCGAGCTTCCGGTACATCGTGTGTTCACAGCAAGGGCCCAGCGGAGGGTGGAGGCTGCAGAGTGCCACTATGGCCTCCCTCCGTAAGCATGGCTCTGTGGCTCAGCAACAGGGCATCATCGCCTTCTAAGGAGTGGATGTGGGTGTGCTCTCAAGGTTTCAGGGCCCCATTCCAGCTCTGCCACCAGTAGCCACCACGCCACCACGTGACCTTGGGTGAAAGAATGCACCCTTGGGCTTCAGGATCCATCTGTAAAAGAGGGGCGTAGGGAACAGGAGCAGAGCAACAAAGCCTAAATAGGCTGAGGGGAAGCTGCAGGTCAGAAGAGCATAAGGGGATCTGGAGGTGCTGAAGATGACAGGCCAGGCCAGGTAGCTCACTGGGCTGGGGCATGGGAGGGTCTGGGACAGCTCAGCGGCTCCAGACAATCCCAGGGCAAATCAACTTCCTGGTTGAGCGCTGGCGGATCAGCCCCGCCCCTCTGTCGCAGGTGGGCCTGTGCTAGAGGGTCTTTCTTGATCTTTACCCCCTCTCTTGCCACTCAGCAGAATGCCAGTTCATGCTCCTGTGATCCCAGACACTCGCACCCTGCCACTCACGTCCGTGCACACACAGGTTCAAGACACCCACCTCACTTTTGCCGAACGTCCCCCCCACTTCCGAAACGGACAATTGCGACCCGCGAAACTGCGACTCAGAGCAGTGAGTAGTCAGCAGGTCCCACGGTTATGGGTACCCCAGACTCTGGAAAGTCGCCCAAAGTCGGGCAGGGACGCGCGGCCTGTTTTCCCCACCGCACGACCTCTCGGGTGCAGAGCAACACCCCTGAGAGCCAGGTCTGTCGGGACCATCCAGCCAGGCTGGTCGCCTTCGCATCTTCCTGGGAGACACGGGCCAGACCCAAATGGAGGTAGCGTCCGGCTGCCAGTCCCGACCCCAAGACCCGGCCAGGAGGGGGTCGGGCGCGCGCTCTGCCGCGCCCCCCCCTCCCCCGTCCCAGCTCACTGGCCCGGCCGGGTGCGAGGGTAATTGGGGCGGGAGGGAGGCGACCGGCGGCGGCGGCTCCAGAGAGACTGCGCGCCTGTCAGCCACAATTTGTGTAAGTGGACGGGACAGGACAGGCCACTGGAGGCTGGGGTCACCGAGGCCGCGGCCCACACCCCGGCCAGACCCTGGACCGCTGGGGAGTCCAGCCGACCGCTAAACCGGGCTGGCTGGCGCCAAGGCTCCGGGAGGCGCAGGTCCGGCAGAGAAGCCGGGTGGGAAGCAGCTCTGCCGCGAGGTGCCCCCCAAGTGCCCGGGGCGCCCACAGCTGGTCACCCGCACAAGGCCACAAGCTCAGCCTCGGGACATTCATTCCCGTTGGAAGCTCAGTGCCAGGCTCAGGCCGGCGCCGGGTCACTCGCAGGCTCGTCCTTCCCTCTGTCACAGGGCCACCCACGCCACGCAAACCCACGCCAGTCATCCACACGAAGACTCCAGCGGGCGCCCCCACTCGGAGGTTCAACCCGGGGGAGGTTCCAGCAGCGTGCCGCGTCTCTGCAAGGGGTTACACAGCCGAAGGACAGACGGGCAGGCTCGGGACCGCAGCCCCACCCGCCAGGCTGTCCCCGCCTGACTTCGTCGTTGCGGGAAACGCGGAGCGCAGGGACCACGCGCAATGGGCCGAGCTGGAGGCCGCGCCGCTCCGACGCCCGCGCCCGGGGGAGGGGCCGTGCGCGCGTCCCCCGCCCGTCTGCGGGGCCCGGGCGATGCGAAGTGACAGGGGCCGGAGCTTTGTTGTGCAGCCTCGGCCGCCTGGCGCCAGCCGCCCCCGCCCGTGTCCTCCCCCTCCAGCCCCGGGCGGCCCGCGAGGCGCCCCCCGGGGCCTCTTAAAGAGACACGCACACTCGGGCCCCGGGGACTCCCCCAGGGGCGCCAATTCCTGGGAAGGAGACGGGGGTGGACCCGGGCGGGAGGGGCGGGGCGGGAGCTGGGAGCCTCTCGGCGCCGCTCGAGGGGCTGCCTTGAGTCTCAGAGCTGGAGACGGGGTGGTCAGTACAGAATCTCCAGAGCGGCTGCGGCTGGACCTGGGGCGATGGCGGGAGGGTAGGGCGGGGCAGATGGTGGGATCCCAGGTCGGGATGCAGTGTGTGACCGCCGCTGGACACGTCCGTGGTTATGTAGGTGGGGTTGCATATCCCAAAGGCAGCCACTGCACCGGCGCCGCTGGGTTTCTTGGGCAAATCACCCAAGCCTGAGTGTTTCTAACTCCAGGGGCCTCCGACTCCTGGACCAGCTGAGGACTCTAGCCAGGAAAATGTCCAAAATGCATACACTTAGATGTACACGCATTCCTACCAGCACGAGAGTCCATGTCCACACGCGCGCGCGCGCGAGCGCGCGCGCACACACACACACACACACACACACACACACACACGACTTTGCAAACGTATTCAGGGATTCCCAGGCCCTTACCTGAACACAGTCTTAGGACAGCTGCTCTGGCTATCATTTGGTCACCTCACCGACCATGAGAGCGTGGCCACACACCTCCCTCGGCAAGGGGCCACAGCCCGTCTGAGTTGGAGCCTATGCACAGCTGCAACGGATCGCTCCCCGGTTGCATAGACCCTGCCGCGTGGAGTGCAAGATTCACTCTGAGCAGACAAGGTACTAAGGGAAGCAAGGTCGTGAAGAAAACCCTGTGGGGCCTGCGCCCACGTGTAAGCGGCGATGAGGAATTACAGGGGCCCTGGAATTGGCTCAGAAAAGTAGTAAAAAAGGTCACAGAGGCCAAGTCACTCCTGCCGGTCCCAACCCCGCACCGCCGGCAGTAATGGGCCTTTACACGCCAGTGTGATCGCCCAGGTCCCTACGCCGGATTGCACAGAGGGCACGCGGTTGCGTGGGTCTCCGCTGGACGTGGGAGTTCGCGTCCACTATGCGGGCATGCGGGCCAGGCGGGCTGCGCGCACCGACTGCCTGCGCGGGTGCGAGAGTCACCCGTGGCCAATGTGGGCTCGCGTTGTCCTTCGGAACACAACCCCCAGGAGCCAGCCCAAGGGTCCGCCCGAGCCCGATCTGGAGCAGGTGTGTGGTCCTTTTACTCTCTCAAAACACACCTGGAGTTGTGGCTTTCGTTGTACACAGAAGACACCACACTGGGCGCGCGGGCGGGCGCGCACTCGTGCGCCCCCCCACACACACGCACACACACCGCGGCGTGGGGTGGGTACTGGGGCTGCCAGAAGACCAGACAGGACAGCACTGATTGCAGAGGGGGGATTTCAACCACAGGTGTTCGCAGATGCCTCAACTCCCGCACTCCTGAGCTTGGGAGACCCGCGCTCCTCAAAAACGGAAACTATAGAAAAGTGGCTGGGTACCGAGACAGGATGCCAGTGTTTAGTCAAAGGGAGACTTGCGATCCTAGTACCGGATGAGGCGAAAATTCGTTCAGTCGCGGGTGGAGGATCCGGCGTCTGGGCTCACCCCGCGCGGGGCCGCCCTGAGGTGCGCTCACCTTCCTGGCCCGGAGCGCCCCTGTCCCGGCGCCCGGGGCCGACACGGCCCGACCTTGGGCTGCGTGCAGGGCCGGTCGGCGACGCCAGATCCCTGGGGGTCTTCCTGCGAGGCGAGGCGCGGGTCAGGGGGACCCCGCGTTGGCCCGGCGCAAGGCCGCGTCCCTCCCGCCCTCGCGGGCCCCACGAGGGCTGTGCCACGGCTCCACTCACCGGCTCCCGCCACCTGGGTTCCGCTCCGGACCTCGGCCGCCCGAGCCTCCCGACTCGCCCGCCCACCGGCCTCGCTCCCAGCGCCCGCAGCCGCCTTGTGGGGCGCGGGGCCCAGGCGGGCGACCGGGAGCCGAGTCGGAGGCCAGGCTGGGGCGCCGGCCGGAGCGGCCGGGCCTCCGGGCGCGGGGAAGGAGGGCGCCCCCTCTCCGCTCCGGGACGTGTCAATGCTTTGCACTTGGGGCCGCACTCGGCCAGGGGTCCTTCCCTGAGGCCCTTGGACCCGGCGCCCCCCGCCTCGGCCCTTTCGGCGGGTCGGGTCGGCCCTCCGCGCTCCCCCGTCGGGGCGCAGGCAGCGGCGGGTGCGTGCGGCGGGTGGGGGCCCGCCAGGGGGAGGGGTCTCGGGCCCGCCGGGCCGTCATTGGTTAATATTTTATTCTGTTGACATGTTTTCTTACTGCTGAGGCTTCCGACACCTTCTCCCCGGCCCCCCTCCCGGCCGGAGCTTGGCCTGAGCTGTCAAAACCCCGCCCCCGGAGACCCACAATTGGTCCAAAAAGCGTAAAATCAGCAATCAAGGGGGGCCTGGCTCGTTAGCGCAGGGATCCGAGCAGGGCAGGGCATGTGAGATAGTCACAGTTTTCCAGAGATCACGACAAGATCTAACCAGTCGCGCGTGGTCCCCGGCGCCGGAGCGGGCCAGCCCAGCCCAGCCCCGCGCAGAGCCCCCTCCACCCCCGCGCCCGGAGCCCCGCGCCCCTCGCGGAGCGCGGGACGGGGAGCCGGGAGGAGCCGCCGCCGCGCCCGCCGCCCGGGCCGTCCGTCCTCCGCGCGCGCCGCCGCCCGGGCCGGGGGTCCGAGCCGCGCGCCCCCGGCCCCGGCCCCCAGGCGCCCGGGCCGGATGTCCCGATGAGAGAGCCGGCGCTGGCGGCCAGCGCCATGGCTTACCACCCGTTCCACGCGCCGCGGCCGGCCGACTTCCCCATGTCCGCCTTCCTGGCGGCGGCGCAGCCCTCCTTCTTCCCGGCGCTCGCGCTGCCGCCCGGCGCGCTGGCCAAGCCTCTGCCCGACCCGAGCCTGGCGGGGGCAGCGGCCGCGGCGGCGGCGGCGGCGGCGGCGGCCGAGGCGGGGCTGCACGTCTCGGCGCTCGGCCCGCACCCGCCCGCCGCGCATCTGCGCTCGCTCAAGAGCCTGGAGCCCGAGGACGAGGTGGAGGACGACCCCAAGGTGACGCTGGAGGCCAAGGAGCTGTGGGACCAGTTCCACAAGCTGGGCACGGAGATGGTCATCACCAAGTCCGGGAGGTAGGTAGGGCGGCCGGGCCGGGGCGGTGGCCGGGCCGGGGACCCGACAGCACCCACCCGCGAGCCCCCGCGGCGCGCGGCGCTCCACGGACAACCGCGTTGCTTTTCTCATTTGGCACTGGAGCGAATTTTAAAAGCAAAATATAACGCAAACGCCCCCTTCCCGCACCCCAGCGAAATAAAAGGAAAACGTACTCCCAAAGAACAGCCCTAGGTTCTGGGTCTCAAAGCCAAGGAGGCTCCCGAGGCCCGGCCCCGCCGGTCTGCTCAGCCCAGCGGTCTGGCTTTTCTGCCTCTGGGGCGGGCTCGTAGCTCCAGGGAGGCGCAGCGTCTTCCGACTCCCTACCCGACCTCGGGAGTCCACTCGCCCCCGGCTGCCGCTCTGTTCCCTTCAGCAAGAGGGTGAGCCCGCGGCCTGACCGACTGGGAGTCTTGTCCTGGCCGTGGAGCTCGGCCTTAGGGACCCACCCGCTGCCCCAGGCCTTGGAGCCAGAAGAAAGCCCCGGTCCCCTGCCCTTCCACCCTTCGGGAAACTCAGCCACTAAGAATCCAGGCCTCAGTTGCACCCTCTTCCCCCGAACTGCAGGTTCAGGGCCCCTGACCAGGACTCTAACCTGGTGCCCAAAGCGAACACCTTCCAAATTTATTTCCAGGAGCTCCTGGACCTGGTGTGCACTTTCTGTAAACGAATTCCAGGGAGATTCAGTAGAAATCAGTGTATTTCTAGAGGGCCTAAATTTCTTTCTTGCACTTGGCTTTCATCGCAGATCAGAAAGTGGGTCCTCATTGTCTGAGCCCAAGGTAGAGGGGAGAACCGGTCTGACTGGCCGAAATGGGATCCCCCTGGAGTAGCCGCCATAGGTTGGGGTCTCCCAAGCAGTGGTAAGAGGGCAGAACAGCCAGACAACGGGAAAGGCAAATGGAGACCTTCCAGGTTGCTCTGTGTGCAGTTGGGGTCAAGGTCAGTGGGAAGAGGGTCCTCCAACATTGAAGAGCCTGGTCCCAATGGCGTCTCCCCCTTCCCTCCCTCGGAGGCGGATGTTCCCCCCCTTCAAGGTTCGAGTCAGCGGCCTGGACAAGAAGGCCAAGTACATTCTGCTGATGGACATTGTAGCCGCTGATGACTGCCGCTATAAATTCCACAACTCCCGCTGGATGGTGGCAGGCAAGGCCGACCCGGAGATGCCCAAGCGCATGTACATCCACCCGGACAGCCCAGCCACCGGGGAGCAGTGGATGGCCAAGCCTGTGGCCTTCCACAAACTGAAGCTGACCAACAACATCTCTGACAAGCATGGCTTCGTGAGTGCGGGCAGAGCAGGGAGAGGGCTTAAGAAACCAAGTGAGCTGTCACTTTGCAGCTAGGTGGACAGAGGAGGGCAGCAGGATTCCGCATCCATCTGGTAGAACTGGCCAAATCCCCAGGGATCCCCTGCCCGGGTCACCGTCCTGTGCCCTAGGCCGTCCGGGTCTGGACCTCCAGGGCTCTGCTCTACCATCCTGGGGAAGGGCTGGCTGGTGTCAGGCAAGCTCCAGGCTGCTCACAATCATCTCAATTCCGGTTAGGCCTTGAGTGCCCTTCCCAGAATCAAGCTGGAGGCAGTTGCTGTAGGGACTGGGTTGAGCAACTTGGCCCTGGGGAGGTCACCCCACGCTTGGCCTGGAGGTGCTGAGCTTGAAAGACCCATCCAAGACCTGCCCGTGACCCTCACCCTTCCCCAAGGCTAGGGGATTCAAAAATGAAATTAGCCCCCCCCACTGCAGCCTCCCTGTGGTCTTTCCCTCCTTTTCAGGCAGCCGCCCAACCAGGAAGGAGAGGGTGTGGGGGTCTCTCCCGAGCCAAGATGCCAGAAAATGGTGGGAGGGAGCGGGTTGGATGGGGCAGAGGGGGCTGGCAGTTCTGAGGTAGGGCAGTTGGTACTCTTCCTCCAGAAATTCTCTCTGTGGGAGTTCTGGGGCTTAGCAATACCAAGAAGAGGAAAGGTGAAGTGTGGAATTGGGCTCTTTTTCTGCTTCGTTTTATTTCTATTTCCAAGTGGGGAAAAAAATTAATGCAGAGGAGAAGCCGTAAGAATGAAAGGTGTGAGAAAATAGAAAAAAAAGAAATACAAATGAGAAAAAGCAGGAAAAAGGAGAGAAAGGGGGGGGAAGGTCAGAATTGAGAGAGAGAAGGGAAGAGGAAGAGGAAAAGGTCTGATCTCCAGCAAGGAGAAATTTGGGCTGAGGTCTGGGGCTGCTGGCTGACCTGTGCCCTCCCCACAGACCATCCTGAACTCCATGCACAAGTACCAGCCGCGCTTTCACATCGTGCGAGCCAACGACATCCTGAAGCTACCCTACAGCACCTTCCGCACCTACGTATTCCCTGAGACTGACTTCATCGCGGTCACCGCCTACCAGAACGACAAGGTGCGCTGGGCGCCCGCGCGGTGGGCTCAGCCCCCCAGATGGTGCGAGGTCCAACCCAACGCACATCTGCCGCTCACATGCTCCCTGCCCCTTCCCGAGCTCCAGGTCTTTTGCCCATAAGCGCTGCACCCAGAAAAAAAACCCAGACCCTCTCTCAGACCCTGGAGGCACTCAAACAGCTGGCCAGTCACTCGAGTGGAGATGTTTACCTAGCAATTAGCAGAGACTCCGACCTGCGCTGACATTTTTACATTTCATTCGTTTATTTCTTGACTGTGGGATGGGAATTTAAATGAAAAGAGGATGCCCCAGGCAGTTTGCCGAAGCTCTGCTGGCGCTAACAATTCAGGGCCCCGGTTTCATCTTCCTGAGGGAGCCAAAGGGTGGGACAGGTGACACAGTCCCCCAAAGCACTCCTTGGCTAGTACTCTGTGTCAGGCCAGGAACCAGACCCCTTGGGAGATGCTGAGAGAGTTTTCCTTCAATTTGAAGGGCTTTTTCTACTTGCTGCATTCGTTCTACTCTCTCCTAGTGCAGCAGAGCCTCGTCCCCACTAGGCCCACGTCCCCGAGCACTGCTGTCCCATGAAAGAGGGTCCGTGCAGGTCCTTGTGTCTCTATGAACCCGGGTGTTCTCCTGGCAGGTGTGGACCATTTAGGGTGCCTTGGATATAGTTGAAAGCCTGTGAATTCGTTTGGTTCTGTGGGTGGTGTTCGTTCTGTGTGTATGTGCGTGTGCGCGGACTGTGAGGCTGAGGATTTGGCTTTGCCTGTACCTGCGGACTTGGTGTGCGCTGGTGAGTCTGTGCGTGCCTGCTCGGGTGTCGAGTGGTGGTTTAACCTGAGAGACCACACGGGCTTGTTTGCTCTGTTGGGCCGATTTCAACTCTGCGCTCACAGCTTTGGGCCTGTGTGTGCGTGTTGAGGGATTATTTGCTGAACCGTCGCTTTCCTCGATGCCTCCCTGCCGGCTTCCCCTCGGGGCGTCCCATACCGAGCAGGCAGTCACCAAATCCCGGGTTCCAAGCTGCAGCCGGCGGCTGCTGACCTCCGGGTGCCCCCAGCCGGCTGGAAGAGCCAGGTCCTGACCTAGTGCCGCCTCCTCGGTCCTGCAGATTACACAGCTGAAGATCGACAACAATCCGTTTGCCAAGGGCTTCCGGGACACCGGGAACGGCCGTCGGGAGAAAAGGTGAGCGAAGGTCCGGATGGCCTGTGGCGGGGTGCCCCGGGCTGCAGGAAGCCGGAGGAGGGGTGCGCTCTGTGCTGACTGCGCTCCGTCTGCTCATCCCCAGGAAGCAGCTGACACTGCCCACCCTGCGCTTGTATGAGGAGCACTGCAAACCCGAGCGCGACGGCGCGGAGTCCGATGCCTCGTCCTGCGACCCTCCCCCTGCGCGGGAACCGCAGCCTTCCCCGGGCGCAGCGCCCAGTCCGCTGCGCCTGCCCCGGGCCCGAGGTGAGGGTCGGATTGTGCGTAGGGGTGAGGAGAGGGAGCGGGGAGCGCGAGAGAGTCCCCTTAGGGCTCCAGGTGGATCTCGCTGGGCCCGGCGAGTTTTAAAGCCCTGGGAAAGGCTGAAGTCTGTGTCTGGAGAGGGCTTCACGCCGCCGTGCCCTGGGTTTCTGGTGGCCGGAGCATCGGGCTGGATCCCGAACTTGGCTTGCGGGCTGTGCTACTCTGGCGATTAGGTTTCCTCTCCGTTGGCAATGAGGTTTTCCTAAATTTCTTCCACTGTAAATGCGGGGTCTTGGATTAGCTGCCTGACTCTAGAGGCCCTCCGACCCGACTTCCCCCAGCGCTGGCCTGGTCCAAGCCTCCCCGACTGACCGGGCCCAGACACCCGGAGAGCGCTTCTCTGTCTCTGCCTGGGCCCCCCGGTAACCCACGCGTCCTCTCCCCACAGCGGAGGAGAAGTCCTGCGCCCCAGACAGCGACCCGGAGCCCGAGCGGCTGAGCGAGGAGCGCGTGGCCCTGGGCCGCAGCCCGGCTCGCGACAGCGCCAGCCCCCCTCGCTTGACCGACCCCGAGCGCGCCCGGGAGCGACGCAGTCCGGAGAGAGGCAAGGAACCCGGGGAGAGCGGCGCGGACGGCCCATTTGGCCTGCGGAGCCTGGAGAAGGAGCGCGCTGAAGCCCGACGGAAGGAAGAGGGGCGCAAGGAGGCAGGGGAAGGCAAGGAGTCCGGCATGGCGCCGCTGGTGGTGCAGACGGACGGTTCATCCCCCCTGGGCGCGGGGCACCTGCCCGGCCTGGCCTTCTCCAGCCACCTGCATGGGCAGCAATTCTTTGGGCCCCTGGGAGCCGGCCAGCCGCTCTTCCTACACCCAGGACAGTTCGCCATGGGCCCCGGTGCCTTCTCTGCCATGGGCATGGGTCACCTGCTGGCCTCGGTGGCAGGAGGCGGCGGCAATGGAGGAGGCGCTGGGCCCGCAACCGCAGCCGGGCTGGAGGCAGGCGGACTGGGTCCCACAGCCAGCGCAGCAAGCACCGCAGCGCCCTTCCCGTTCCACCTCTCCCAGCACATGCTGGCATCTCAGGTAAGGCCCGCTAGCGCAGCAGCAGCCGGAAGGAGGGAAGCACAGTGATCTGCTTGACCGAGGTGGTGGAGGGCTTGAGGGGAGGCCGTAGGCTCTTGGACCCTCCAGCAGGTCAGAGCGCAGTCCTGGGAGACTTCATGGACACTGGTCTGGTCACTCTCTATGCCAGCCAAGTTCTGAGTTCTGACAGATTAAAACTGTTGACCTAGGTTCTGACTACCCCATGACCTTGGTGAAGTCCCTGACCCTCTCTGGGCCCGTTTCTTTCCCTATAACTCCAGCAAAGACTGAGGGTACCCCCTTAGTCTTGAGCCAGAAAAGGTGGGGCACTCCTGTAATCTCGGCTATTCTAGAGACTGAGGCAGGGGGATAACAAGTTTGAGGCCAGCCTGGGCAATTTAGTGACTTAGCATGACTCTGTCTCAAAATAAAAATAAAAAGGGCTGGGGATGTAGTTCAGTGGGAGAGCACTTGCGTAGCACACATCCAGGCCCTGGCTTCAACCCTAAGTGTGCACGTGGGAGGACTCCTTTGGGGTTGTGCCTGGCTTTTGTGTAGTCTGTGCTTCTGGCCTCAGGAAGTTCATCTTGGGAAGGAAGACCTTTTGTCCCACTGTCACTTGTGAAAGGCTAGGGTGGCTGGACAAAGGGGAAAGGAAATTTTGCATTCTTTTCTGGATATTTGACAACCAAAATGACCCACCTCCCAGACATCTCTAACCTACTTCAAGCTCTCTAAGGAGTCCTCTATCCTAATGAAGGCCAGGATCAGTCTTTTCCCCAACGTGAGTCCCCCTGACACTCCCAGCCACATCTCAGGAAAGGAGGGGGCTCAGTTCTCCAGGGCCCCTTTGAAACTCTGAGCTCCCAGGGGAGAATTTATGAAAATGTGGCCAGCTGCACAATAAGGAGAGCCGATGGGGGAGCAGCCTCTTTGGTTACTTAGGTGGAATATTCCCTGTGGAAAGATTTGGAATCTCTTCATTCATTTTCCTCCCTCTGAGGTTTCTGGCAAATTGAACCCTTGAGATGTTATCTGAAGGGAAGGAAAATAGGAGTTCAGGTCTGAGAAAGCCCCTTTGGTTCAGAAGCAAATATTTTCAAAGCGGGGTGGGGGTGGAGGTTCTGAAATGAGTTTTCAACCAAACTCACATCTGGGTGTGTGGAGTATCTGAGGCACCAACATCCTATGGAAGCCCCTGGAGAATGGAGTCCAGGGCCTGGGAGATTTATCTGTATGCTGGAGTCTGTGTGTGTGAATGCCTCCTCCACAAACAAATTCTCTTGATGGTCATGGGCATGATAGAGGCCATGGAGGAAGTCAGGGATCCTACACAGCCTGTTCAACAGGTACAAGGCCAGGGTGAGAGCACCCAGCTCAGGAGGCGTCTGTTGGTAGGACTGGTGGTGGCTTAGTTCTCAGGCCCGTGCTAGCTGGGGTAGAGCAGATCTCTGGAGAGCTGAAGTTTCCTCCCAACCTGAGATGCCAGATCTAAGATGCCCTGTGGGGCTTGATCCTCTCAGGAAGGGTGTTTTCTCCCTCCTGACCAAGGTGCGCCCCCCAGTGAGCCATAATCTCAAAGGTCAGATAATCCAAAAGTCGGGCCTCAGGAGCTCAGGGGTGTTTGTCCAGGGTTTTCTGGCCAGCTCTGCTAGCCACAGGCCAAGACTTTGCATTCTTCCGTAACCAGCCAGTTACTTGTGGAACATTCAGGCCAGTTTATAAACTGCTGGCACTTGTGCCCTGCTTCTGGCCCAGGCATGAGATCCTTGGGCAGGTGAGCAGGCAGGAGACTACCCAGCTCCTCCCTTAGCCTCAGTTCCCTCAGCCCTTTGGAGCAGTAGGAAGGACACTGCTGCAAATGACCAGGACCTCCTAAGACAACTGCAGCTGCTGCTGGCCACCTGGCGCTAGGCCTGCCCTGTTTCCTCCTCCATGCCTTTGCCTGTGCTAGTTCAGCTGCCTGTGATGTTCTTCTCCTCACACCTGATGTGACAACCAGCACAGAGCTTGATGGCACCTGGCCTTTGCATCATGACCTGGGAGATGTGTGCCCTGACTGGGTCTGGCCTGGGCTCTCGTCTTCCTGTGCTGTGGTTTGAGTTACGCGATTCTGGCTCTCTATCCTGAAACAGTGGGACAGGGATTACTGTTGTAGCCTGTTTAGTTGGCAGGATATCTAACCCTTGTCTTGTTCTGTTTCTTCCAGGGAATCCCGATGCCCACCTTTGGAGGCCTCTTCCCCTACCCCTACACCTACATGGCAGCAGCTGCCGCGGCCGCTTCCGCTTTGCCAGCCACCAGTGCTGCGGCTGCAGCTGCGGCCGCTGCAGGCTCCCTATCCCGGAGCCCCTTCCTGGGCAGTGCCCGGCCCCGCCTGCGCTTCAGCCCCTACCAAATCCCAGTCAGCATCCCACCCAGCACTGGCCTCCTCACTACTGGGCTGGCAGCTGAGGGCTCCAAGGCTGCAGGTGGCAACAGCCGGGAGCCCAGCCCCCTGCCTGAGCTGGCTCTCCGAAAAGTGGGGGGTCCATCCCGCGGTGCCCTGTCCCCCGCAGGCTCCGCCAAGGAGGCGGCCAGTGAACTGCAGAACATCCAGAGACTGGTGAGTGGGCTGGAGAGCCAGCGAGCCCTCTCACCCAGCAGGGAGTCGCCCAAGTGAGGGGCTGCCCGGCTGCTCGCTGCCACACAGGCCTCCAGGGCTGCCTGCCCCTACTGCTCGGAACGTGTACAGCACAGAATGGGTATTTATTTAAATAAAAGAGAACAGCGGGCTGCAGCAGCCAGAATAAAGCCTCGTCTGGCAGGCCGGGGTCCGGGGAGCTTCTCTGACCTCAACAAGGAATCAGGCTGGCGGGAACAGTCAGTCGCTGTGGAGGTGACATCGGTGGGGTCGCTCCAGTTTTCCAGCACTGTGGGGGAGGCCTCCCCCCCGTCCCAGGTCCTTTCGGAAGCCAAAAGGTGCACGGGATAGCGGTGGAAGCTTCGCAGTGAGCCCCCCCCCCGGGCCCCTGGCCTTGGGCCTGGACCGCGTGAGAAATTGGGGCGGGGGGTGCTGGAGCCAGAGAAGACCGGAGTGTGGACTGGAGCTGGGAGGAGCCCTGTCCTAGCTCCCCCACTTCGCCCACCCCGCAGGCAGGCGCCTCTCCCGCTCTCGGGCCGGCGGAGGGAGTGGCACTTCTGCCTTGGGTCCCCAGGGGAAAAAAGATATTTATGAAATAAATGGTAATTTGTGTAAATGAGCTTTAAGGTTCCCAGAATATGCAAATTGGTATTAATTTATTCAAATGTGTACATTGCTGTGTACATATATTTAGAGATTAACTCATAGCATTTACTTTTTTTTCATTCTCCATGAGCATCTATGTTGTACAGGGCCGGGGTGCGCGCCCTTGGCTGCGGGAATCGCCCCCGCCCAGCCCCGCAGGAGGACCCACCCCGCCGCCCCATAGCCCCTCCGCTCGGGCTTTGCTGGCCCGTCCCTCGGGCTCCACCTCAGGTTTCACTTTTCGCTCCGAAGCGAGAACGCAACGACAAAAATGCGAGAAAACAATAAAACGCTACCATGCGAAGTGAACGGCGCAGTGCGCTCTGTGGGTTGCGCGGGGCTGGGGCGCTGCAAGCGCACGACCTGGAACCAGAGGCGGGGACCAAGGCGGGGCGCCCCCGGGGGGCGCCAGCTGCGTCCCGGGGCTGGGGCTCGGCTCAGCCGCGTGCCGGGCCGCTGGGCCGGGCGGCGCCGGTGCGGGGCGCAAGCTGCTCCAGGAGGCGCCGAGCCGCCTCGCGCCCCCAGCGCCGGCCGCGTCCCAGGCCGGGGGCGGGGCGCCCCCTGCTGGCCACTCGCCGCCGCTCCTGTCCCGAGGCCCCGGGAGATGCACCCCTCTCCGCCCCCCGAGCAAGGAGAAGCGCAAGAGGTCCCCTCCACCCGCGACTCCTGTTCTCCCGCGCCATAGAGGAAATGCACCTTTCGACGCTTCTGGGTGGGTGGGCTGGGAAAATGGGTGCTCCTTGGTCCCTCTGCCCTCAAGGAAAGATGTGAATTCTTTCCCATCTCTCTGCCTTCTGGACCCCTAAAAGAAAGTCTGTCCGTGTCAGGACTGTTGAATGGAGGGGCAAAATCAAGCTTGAAAGTTCTTCCTTGTAACTCTTCTGAATCCCTCTTGGGGTGTGAGCGGTGTGGGGAAACACCCTGTTCCCTTGGGGCTGTAGTTCAGTGGTGCAGCGCTTGCCTGTCATGGGTGAGGTTCTGAGTTCGATTCCCAACACTGCAAAACCAACGACACCATCACTATTCCTTTTTGCCTCAATATCCTCTGTGTAATACTGGGGCTTTCCCTGGAGTTTCCGCGGCGTCGGTCTCAATAGGCTGGTCCTTCCCTGCGATCCATTCCTGCGATGACAGCCGGTCCACACTGGTGAGCTCCCAAGAGCGCCCTCTTCCTCACTCCACCTCACCCAGCTAGCAGGTGTAAACCCGAAATCCTAGCGGGGGGCGGTACGGAGGGGTGGGAGATACGCAGTCACTCCTTCAACATCCCCTGGCTCCTCTGTCACTTAGCACCCCGCCTCCTTCCCAGTTCTATCCTCTTTAAGCCTTAGGGAGCCTTGACTCCCTAGCCGAGCCAGGTGGCCCATCAAGGATGGTGACATGAAAGGTGAGGCGGAAGTGGAATTGACAGTTCCAGGCCTCCTTCGTGGGCCGACAAGGACACACTCGCAAGGAAATAGAACCAGGCACGACCACCTCTTCCGGGAAGGGAGTTGCCCCAGGCCAGGATGAATTCGGCGGGCGGGGGGCGACGGGGCTTCGGCCAGTGCCCGGTCAGAGGGGGTGCAGGAGACCCGGCCAACCCCTGAAAGTGGGTTCCGGGTTCCGGCTTCCCAGCCTCTGACCTGCTAGAGGATCGAGGAAAGGGCAGCCCCGGAGCCAGGCGGGGCCTGGGAAGCCCTTTTCTCAGCTCCAGCAGAATCTCTCGAGTGTGTCTTTATTCGAGGTGGCTTTGGGCCAAAGCGCCTCTCAGATTCGTAAAGCCGGGCGCGCCGGCTTCCTGTGGTTCTCGCTTTCCGCCGGGCTGGGGAGGGCGCGGGAGCCGCCAGGGGGCAGCAGCCACCAAGCCGGGGGCGGGGGCGCAGCGGGTGGCTTGGCCTGGTGGCAGCTGCTTTCTGGTCGTTGCTGCAGCAACCCGAGTAGGGTGGGTGGGATTTCGGGGTTCCCCTTTCGGAGTAGCGCACTAGCGCTCCGCGGGGCCCCAGCTGCTGCCTGAGTGCGGCTCGGGAGCCCGCGGCCTGCGGCTGCGCCCGATCGCAGACAAAGGCCAGGCCACTCCCAGGCCCAATTAAACCACCCGCCTCCCAGCCCTCTTTGTCCCCAGGGTCGCCAATTAGTCCCGGCGCCCCGCGTACCCGCTGCTCCCTCTGGTGCCCCAGGCCTGCTTAACCCTTCAGTGCCCCTGGACGCGAAGCCGTGAGCACGGTGGTGACCAGGGGATCGCCGCGGCCCCCTGGTGACCTGGCATGGCGTCCTGGGGCTCCAGGTTGGGAGCGTGGGGTCTGAAAGGGGACTGCGTGGGCGATGCGGGTGTGTGAACGCGATTCACGGGGAACTCGGAGACCTGGAGTGTGGGCGTGGGCTCTGAGTCTCCTGCCGGCTCACCTGCTGGGACCCTAGATCTATGGAGCCTCATTTCCTCCTCGGTTAATCTCAGAGATCACGAGCTTCGGCCGCCTGGCCCAGCCGTCGCGAAGAGTACAGCACTGAGGTCCCCCCACCCCGACCCTGCCCCCAGCACAGCCTCGCGGGAACGCGCTCAGGCGCCGACCCCAGCTTCCCAGGTACAGCACCGCTCCTACAGGGGCAGGGTCCCCAGGAGATCGACGTTGAGACTCGGTGCCCCAAAATCCAATTCCGCTTCCTCCCCTGCTTCGTGGTCCCTGACCCCAAAGTCCGGAGCCTCAGGAAGGCGGGGCAAGGCGCCGAGAGCTCGAGGCTTTAAGGAATGGGCAGCAACAGGGAGGAAGACCCCTGGGCGGTAGGGTCGGGAGCAGAGGGGAGGGCGCCCGAGCTCAGGTCTCCCTGGGCACTTTCGGGCGACTGCCCTCGGGTTGCAGGCCGGGCACCCCGCCCTGAAGGTGGCCGCACGCAAGACTGTTTTGCCCTCGGACTCCCCTTGGGCTCCCTGCTCTACCCCATTTGTTGGGGCCGGGCACTTCGAGCCCGCTCGCCAAGCACCTAGTACCAGCCCGCCGGCGGCCTCTTTCGGGGCGCTCCTCTTGCGCCGCCCGCAGCCCGCGGCGGAGTGCGGCTCGCTAGCCCAGCCAGGGGCGCAGGCTGCGGCCACTCCCCACGTGCCCGCGAGATGGCGCTCCAGGCCAGGGCCCGGGCCTCACCCCTCCCGCGCGCGGGGACCGGAGGGGAGGCGGACCAGGCACCAAGACGGCCGTCGACCGACGCAGATCCAGACCCAGGGACCGCGCCAGGCTGCAGACGCCTGGACCAGACGCTCCGAGGCTCGGGGTGGGGCCGTGTCCTTGGGGGCAGCGCTGCCGTGCGAACTCCCCGACCTGCGAGGCCGGCTGCAAACCAGGCTTGTGTGCCCGGCGAGGCCGGACCCAGCGCGATTCCTCTCTCGGCTTCCTGGGCGCTCAGGGGCGGGGCTGCGGGCTGGGATCGCGGGCGCCGGACGAACGGCCTGCGAGCGTGGGGAGTGCGTGAGAGGCTGAGGCTGCACCCAACGCTCCGACCCCATCCCCTCGCCAGCCCCACCCGGGTCTTCAGGGTGGAGCCTGGCCGGGCTCCTGCCGTGGGGCCCCGAGTGCCAGAGGCCCGGGGAAGGTTTTGGGTCTGCCCTTTTCCTGCGGGAGGGGGGAGACGATGGGAAAGGTGGAGGCCTCGGGGTTAGCCGAGAGCTTCTCCCTTGGATTAAAAACTGCCAAACTTCCAAGTCATCTGGGGGCTGGAAAGGAGACACGGCTGGAGTTGGAGTGGAGGGCGGGGCTTGGACGCTGATTCCAGAGGACTTGCTGTGCGCGCGGATGAGCTCTGCCACCCGGAGATGAACCCGACATGCATTTGCTAAGGGCACTCAGCTAGAAAGCAGCCGGGTTGACAATAGGGTCACTTCCTCCTGGACACAAACACCAGCTTGTGTGACTCCAGTCAGGTGTCTTCCTTGTGCTATCTTGTCAGCATTTTCTCCCTTCGGGTGTAACAGGGGATTGGACCAAAACTTCAGTTTAATTTTTATCTGTATGTCCATCTAGTGCTGAAACAGCTGCTTAGTAGGAAAACTGGACAGGAGATAAGTGCAAGGTCAAACTCTCTCTAGCTGTGAGACCTTCGACAATGTGACTTGCTTCTCTGGGCCCCAGAATCCTCTGCAAAACAAGTGGTGTGGACTAAAATAAAACTGATCCATAAATGACCTGGTGGCCTTGTCCTGGTGTCCCGTGACCCCCCACTCTCTGCTACTTGTGACAGGAGGCAAGAGCTCCCATTTAATGTTGAAGAGCCTGACCCTAAGCCACAGACCTTGGTGATCTTAGCTGTGGCCAAGATTCTTGGGGTGGGGCAGGGCTGGTGGCCTGGACGAATTAATTCCCAATTAGGAACTCGCATTCCAGATCCTGAAACCCTCGGGGAACCGGCTGGCTCCAGCTGCCTCCACTCCCCTTGGGATGTGGCTGCTCACTGCTCCGCCTTCCCTGTGGGAGCAGCCCATACACTGGTGTCTTTAGTGTCCAGCACCACCGTTTGCTGACCGCGTGTGACTCTGCAGAGAAAGGGGCCCCCCTGGAGCCCACTCAGGCACCCCTGTTTAAGAGCATCCTCCAGAGCTGTGATACTCCATGGGCTGATTCCTTGCCTAGTGGCATTCAAAGCACTTTTACCTGTGGGCTCTCGTTAGCAGAAGGGCAATTATGATCCCCATTTCACAGGTGCTGAGGATCAGGGAGATGAACCGAAGTGCCCAGGGCCAGCCGGTAAGTAAAGGACGGAGCTCTTTCATGATCCCGATCCTGGCCTTGGCAACATTAGCTGATGAAGTGATGATGGGTGGGAAGGGGCAAAGGGGCTGAATGGGGCTGTCTGCACCTAGATGCTGAGCTCTGACCTGCTGGCGGGAAGCTGTGCCCAGAGGTGCAGCAGCAGACCAGAACTGGGTCCAGCAGACCAGGGGAAGGGTAGCCTCGAATTTCGTGTCAGCCTAGAGGGACCTACAGGGGCCCCTGGCAGTAACAGTGGCCAGGTGCTGTGGGGATTCCCTGAGATAGTACAGGCCTCGGGCTTAGCTCAGCACATGGCCCAAGTTCCTGCCCATTATTTCTTTCTCAAAAAATGTGCTTTTGTAATAGTGGAAATTAAAACTAAAGCACAGACTTACAGAGGAAAGATTTAATTAGAAAATAGAAAATGGTAAGGGGCTCTCCCTTGGGGAGCTGACAAAGATTAGACTGGTCCTTAACAAGGGAGAGTAAGAAAAATAGGAAAGGACCCCAGCTTGAGCAGCCAGAGGGGCACACCCTGATGAAGGGGGTCAGACTGGGCCCCTAAGGATTCTCTGTGGGCTGGGTCCAGCTGATCATTACCTCAGTCCTGGTTTCACACTTCTGGAATCCTCAAGGCTTGAGGGGCGGCTTGGTTCTCATGAAATGATTGTGTTCCTGGTGATTTCAGGCTTGTGGAGCTCTGCTTTTCCCAAAACCCAGATGGTCACAGGACAAGGACAATGGCTGACGCTTCTGACTGCAGTTGAATATCCCCAGAAATCCCTCAACCTGGTGTCCTCAGCCTTGAAGGGGGAGATCATGTAGATTCAGGACAGAGCTGGATTTGACCTAAAGACTTACGGTAATGAAGATTATCAATGAAAGTCAAGACTTGCTCTACTTTTAGTATCTTTAGGGCATTTGTAGGCCTGGATGAAGTCATGGTTTTTAGGGAAACTGGCTTTTAAGTCCCTGACCATCCCAGAAGAAAACACAAATAGTGCTTTTAATGAGTAGCAGGCTGAGGGCCCTAGATCCTCCCTCTCTTCCATCCCTATGGTTGGACTCTATGTCAGGAACAGGCTGTCCTCTGGTCCCATGACGTCTGTGCTGCAGCCTGACCAGAGGAGGTCTGGAACACTCTGTGTACCAAACATATTTTTCTTCTTTTTCTCCGCCAGTGCTATGGATTGAACCCAGGGCCTTGTGTATGTCAGGCAAGCATTCTGCTACTGAGCGGCATTTCATTTTCTAATTTAATTCTCAGCCCTGGGCCCTTGGGATGGTTATTTCTGTTTCACAGAGGAGGAAAACCAAGGTTTGGGCCCGTCCAACATTAGTTCTCTGGTGGTCTAATGGTTAGGATCTGGTGCTCCACGCCAGGGCTCAGGTTCGATTTCTGGTCAGGGAAACCCTTTTTCTATATTGCAAATATGTGCAAATAAAAATTATGTTATTTAAAAGAAGCAGATCACAGAGTTACACTAATATCTGGCTGACCCTAAGCCTGTGCTGTCCTGGAGTCCCAGTCCTTCTTGCTGAGTTATTGCCACCCCTTGGAGGCCCCCTGACTATTGCCCAGGCTGTCATGAGACTGGCCACCCCATTCCTTCATTCTGCCCCCATCTTAGTCCTTTCTCAGAGGGGCCATCCACCCTTCTAGGCTTTGGTCTCCCACAGCTGTCCTGGTTTGCCCGTGACCGTTCTGGTTTTAGCACTGATATCCTGCGTTCTGACCAAGATGCCCTGTAGGTCACCCTACCCGCCCCCCAGATCCCCACAGACCTGCATGCATATAGCTGTGTGGAGACCTACAGGAACACCAATAGCCACCCACCACACATACACACATGCACACACACCTAATCACATGCAAACACAGATATGTCTACAGCCAGACAAGCAGAAGTGTGTGCACATGCAGAGAAATGCACTCAGACACGTATGCACAGACACATGCACATGCATCTCCACAGCATGAGAACGTGTGGAGATTTGCCGGCATAAAGAAGCTTGGCACTGGTGTTTTCCAAGGAGAAACTGGGCCAGTTACCAGCTCCCTGCCCCTGGGGCTCTGAGGCTCTCCTTTGCCCTTAGTTTGCTGGGCCTACAGCTTTCCCTCACAACCCCTCTGTGCTGCCATGTTGCATCTTGGGAGGGGATATATTTATTTCATGTCTCTGTCTTCTTCGAGGCTGCTGGTTCCTTCAAGGGGTGGGGGTGGGGCTGGCATCTGCTTTGCTCATTACTGGGTCCCCAGACTTAAAATTGCTGAAGGCACGGCAGGGGTACAGAAAGTGTTTGTTGAATGAATGAATGAATGAATGAACAAATGAATTGCACTCTCCAGAAGCAGGGCCCACACCTAGTCCTCCGGAGATCCCCCTGCCCGGGCCCTGAACCAGAAGTCCCTGCTCCCAGTTCATTTGGAGTCCGCAGTAGAGAGCTCCTGAGGGCCTGGGGCTCAGTCCCGCCCCGCTCCCCCACCCCGCTCCCCTCCTCCTCCGAGGCCCAGGGAGTGCGTGGTCTCTGCCACGCCTTCCCTCTGCGGGACAAGTTTCCCGCCACACCCCACACACCCAGGCGTCGCAGCCCTCCCACCCGGCTCGGCTCCGCGAAAGTGCTGGGGTAGCTCTGCTCCCTGGGGGTCTGCCAGCCTCTGGCTCTGCCCCCACCCAGCCCAGGACAAGCCTCTCCAAGGGCACCCTTGCTGCCTCCGGGCCTCCCAGCCTGCCTGCCCTTCTGCCTTCCCTGCAACCAGCGGACGGTGCTGAGGTGCAGCTAGGACGCGGTGGCCGCCCTCCAGAGGCTTCCCGGCTGGCGGGGCGGAAGGGCCCCCAGCCCGGGAGCAGCACCGTCCTGCTCCAAGCGAATCTTACAGACCTTGCTCTGGGCCTTCTCTCTCCTGCTCTGAGGGGCTTTTCCTGCCTCCTTCAAAAGCCGCCCACTGGCTCCTCCAGGAAGCTTCTCCCGCCATGTCCCCTCCGAGTTGGTGCAGACACATTGTTCTGCAGTTAGCAGTCGGCGACTGTGTGACCCAGGACAAGTCACTTTATCCTGCACCCAGCACTTCTTCAAAGTGGAGGGGACAGTATCAGCTGCCCCAGTCCTGTTCTTCCTGGGGAGGCCCTGCCTCTTCAGGATGAGGAAGCCTGAGGATGGGGATCTGGGGTCAGGTAAGGGTGGGACGGAGTCCCCTGGCGCGGGGCAGCCGCCAGGGTTGATCCTGTCACAGGGAGGTGACCCCACCTGCCTTAGAAGCCAGTCGCAGGCGCAGGGGCACTGCCTTCGTGGGTGACAGGCTGCCAAGTCCCTGAACCCCAGCAGTCCGGCCTAGACTTGGGGTGGCCAAGGAGCCTGTGTGAACCCAGAGCCTCTGATCCGCCGCAGAGAGACCCCCGAGGCCAACGAACGTCAGTGCGCACGCGCAGGCGGGCCCCTCCCGGTCCTAGGAAGCCGGGCCCAGGCCGGGGCGTCCGCTGGAAGGAGGTCGCTGGTGACCGGCGACGCCCGAGAGCTGGGGAGCCGTGCGGGCAGTAGCTCCCTTCTGCCACTAGGTGGGGCTCTGGGGTCGTCCAGACCCGGAGCCCCCGCTCGAGCGTGGGCTCTGCTGCTGCGCTGAGGGAAGCGAATGTGAGCGTGGACTTTGTGCAGCCCCGGGACCTGGGTTCAAACCCCAGCTCTGAGGCTTTGTCTCCTTGAGCCGCAAGTTTCCTTATCTGTCCCATCCGCACTCCCCGGGTAAAGCTACCCAGAACCGAAGAGTCCTGGGGAGGCGGGAACGAAGGGCTGTTAATTCTCCAAAACAGGGTGTACCCATCTGCCGTGCCTTCTGCCCCACTCTCAAAATGTCCTCGCCTTGGTCGAGCCTCATCGGCCCCGCCTCCCTCCAGCCTTGGGCTCCTGAAGCCTGGTGTGTCCCTCCCCGCTGGTGCCAGCTCGCTGATCAGAGATTGGGCCAGGAGACGGGTCCCAGGGCAGAGCAGATGCTCAATGCACACAGGAGCCTGTTGCCAGAGGGGTGGAGGACTTCCTGGAGGAGGTGACCTGGCATGCTGGGGGAGCCTCCCCAAGGCCCAGGGGCGGGATACTGGGGTTGTGGGGGAAGGAGGTACCACTCCAGTTCAGAGAAAAGTGTGAGGCCTGCTCAGGGTAATCAGAGGGCAGGTCCAGGAGGGTGAGGGCAGTCGGGGGGGGGGCCTCTCTGGAGCCCCAGTTCCCAAACCGGAAGCTGTAGCACTGCTGGGCCCTGGGCAGGACCGGTCCAGCTGCCTTTTCACACACTCTCTGGGGGTCACATCACCACCCCACATCCTCTAGCCCAATCTTGCACCACCTTTCCTCAGTCCAAACCCAAGAGGCACTGGGGCACCTGCAGTCCTCTCCCCAGCTCAGTTCTTAGAGGAAGCAAAGCAGAAAGAGCGTGGGCTGGAGGCCAGGCAGGCCTGACTTCCACACCCGCCCAGCTGCCTCCCCGCTGAGCCGCCGGTTTCCTCACCTGTTCCCAGGCTGGCCTTGAACATGCAGTCCTCCTCCCTCAGCCTCCTGAGTAGTTGGGAGTATAAGTGTGCACCACTGCATCCAGCTCAAATTTTACACTTTTAAAGTGGACACTTAAGTGTTTTGTTTTTTAGGTCTTACAGTGTTGGCAAGGCTGGTCTCAAACTCCCCGGCTCAACAATCCTCCTGACTCAGCCTTCTGACTGTCGGTGTGTGCCATAGCATCAGGCTACTTTAGTGGTTGTAGTATATTCACAAGATTTTGCATACATCGCTACTATCGAACTCTAAAAGCAACCCCGAAACCTGTTAACAGTCACTGCCTCTGCCCCAGCCTTTCACAGCCATGGATCTACTTTCTGTCTTTCTGGTTTTGCCTATTCTGGATGTCTGTTTATGTACATGGACCCACTCTGTTTTCTGTGACTGGCTTCTTTCACCGAAGGCTCATCTGTGTTGTGCCATGTTTCAACACTTTAATCCTTTTTATGGCTGAGTAGTATTTCATTGTGTGGATCTACCACATTTTATTTCTCCATCATCAATTGACGGACACTGAGTTGTTTCTACACTTTGGGTGTTATGAATAATGCTGCGATGAATATTCACATACAAGTCTTTGGGGGAATATTTATTTTCATTTTTCCTGGGCTTATGTCTAGAGTGAAATTGCTGGCTCAAATGATAACCAGCGTCTCCAACTCCTTCCCCCTCCCCCCAGTTCTGAGGGTCAAACCCAGGGCTTTGAAATATGAGGCATTTTTAGTTTTTATTTTGAGCTGGGATCTTGCTAAGTTGCTCAGGCTGGCCTCAAACTTGCCATCCTCCTGCCTCAGCCTCCTAAGTAGCTAAAATTACAGATGTGCACCACCACACCTGGCCATAACTAACTTTTTGAGAAACCACCAAACTATTTCCCAAAGCAGCTGTACCACTTTGCCTTCCCACCTGTAATGCCTCGCCACTTCTTCAGCACACCAGACATGCTTATCCTTGCTCTCCCACTTTTTTCTTGGAGAACTCATCTTTAGCCATCCGATACAAACTAATAACCTATCCACTTTCACCCTCTCCACTTCCTCCCTTACTGTTTTGTTATTCTTACTCTCTGACATGCTGTGACTGCTTTACTAATTCGTTTTGTTTATTGTTTCCACTCACTAAAATGTGAGTGTTGTTTTGTTCATTATTGTATCATTGCCTACAGAGCCGTGCCTGGCACATAGCATGTGCTCAATAAATCTTCGCTGAATAACACATGAATGAAGAGCTGTAGGGTGTTGTGCTGGGCACACAAGGTAGGAAATGGACTGAGGCCTAAGGGAGGGGACCGAGTGTCCCCAAGACCCCCTGACTGGACATTTCTTGACCTCTCAGATCTGCTAAGAGGCCTTGCAGAGCCTGGTCATGCTCTCTCCCCCTGCCAGGGGAGAAGGGAAGTGGACTTTCTCTCTTAGACCAGGTGGGGTGAGGGGAGCAAGTTTATTAGCCAGGCAGTCACCATGATGGGGCCGCCAACGGGAGGGGACAGTGTCTGTAGACGATACACTGATTTAGCTGAAGGGTCTGGATGGAGGCAGTTGCAGAGGGCGAGCATGTGCCTGTCAGCCTTGCCGTCCCTCCCGGGACCCGGGATGTCTCAGCACCGGGAGTGAGAGCCACGCGACAGGGAAGGGTGCCGGCCGTTCCCACAGCAAACCGGACACGTCAGGGATCCTCCAGTTACAGCGACAGACAGCCAGTTCAAGCTTAAGAAAAGGAGCAGATCAGAGCTGGGCGTGGTGGCGCATATCTGCAGTCCTAGACTTTGGGAGGCTGAAGCAGGAGGATCTAAAAATTCGGGTGTAGCCTGGGCAATTTAGTGACTCTCTCCGGAGGAGGGGGAGAATCTCAGAGACAAATGTTGCCTTAAGAAAAAAATAAATAAAAAGAAAGGGACGTAGCTCAGTATGAAGGCCCAGGGTTCAATCCCCAGTATGAGAGAGAGAGAGAGAGAGAGAGAGAGAGAGAGAGAGAGAGAGAGAGAGAGAAATCTAAGATACCAAATAAGTTCGAGCTTAACATTCAATAGCATCCAATCACTGTTTTCACATCTGTGTCACAAAGTATGCCACTGTGGTTTCTTTTCTGTTCCTAATCTTACAGATAGCCCCACTCCTGTACCCAAATTGTCAAATATCTACTGACTCTTGTGACTCCTGACACTCTCTGCGATTCTCAACTATGGGGAAGACTTTCCACTACTCAAACAAC